>JAPSES010133773.1:0-15228 GCA_029822895.1 Maxillicosta whitleyi
CATATAGTCCATGGACTTAAGAATCTTAAAATACTGTCCAAATAAATGAGGGACTAATATTTATGGTGGTGGTGGTGGGGGATGTTGCACTTGGCGGAGGTCTGCGCTCTCCGAGTGCTTTTCTAGTTTATACAGTAACATCCCTCTGCTTTAAGACTATCTGATTACAGGGCATCTAAAAAAAAGAAAACTTTCAAGAAATTATCAAGAACATGCCTGATTTAAAAGGCATGTATTATGGGTGTTGCAAATAAAAATTCAAAGGTGAGTTGTGGGAACTGTCATTCATCTTTTATTTGACTGTGCCTAATATCATTCACGTGTAAGTTCAGCTCAAAGACACATTGTTCTACATAGGTGTTGCTGAATCAGTACAGAAAATAGGGATTGTGTTAAAAGACAAATGAAGCAAAATGTGTTTGGCAGGTTTTTACCAAAAATCAAGGTTGAAATGAAATACTGAATGAGGGGGTTTAAGGCATCCATAAAATCGGAATGTTCAGGTTGAACTGACCTATTTTCTGTCTGATCGTCAGTATGTGTTGCTTTTTATCAGTCAACGACAAATACTGTTGTTAAAAAACACATTTAAGAGAAACTGAGATGGTAGTCCATGCATAATAATAATAATTAAATTAATTAAAAATAATAATAATCCATGTACCATTGCCAAATGAAGTGGGCATGCACCTTCTGTGTTTATAAATATATCTTTCTTCACCGTATATGTTGCTTTTTTTCCTGCCAATTTTCCTGAAAAATAAAAAGAGGTGTTCCTACTGACGCCCTGTACAATAAAACATTTTAGGTGAGGATTCGTATTATGTATGATATATCATGCATGATTTTTTTTTTTGCCCAATGGAGACATGGTGATGGAAGCGGCTCTTATGTGTGCATATGTGAGTGCCTCGATCCTGCCCATATAAATGATGAAGCTCGTACAAACTGAAACATGGTAGTCTAATAAATTTTTCAGCAGTAACTGAGACAGTGTGTAGAAGGTTTTTTTTTTTCATTGTTTTCAAGTTGTACTTTCCTCTGATGCAGCTGTCACTCACTCAGGTGAACAGATTTTTTTTTCCAAAATATCCGGTGGCATCATTACTCACAAATGTACTGAAGACTGTTAATGGATACTTTTTACTTGAATTCAATCGTAAAAATAAACACATTTAATATAGTTGGACTGAGGTGGATTTTGAGGTTTTCAGTTGATTTGTTGACATTATAAGAAAATTTTCATTTGAATTAATTTTTTAATATGATTTAATATTGTATGTTATTTTATATGTGGACAGTGGGTTTTAGAGGTTATTAAAAGATAACTGTAACTATGCGTCTTCACACCTGAGCTGTTAATTTTAAGATTATCCTAAAAAAATAACTGCATGGATATGTAACATAATTACATCACCTCTATCTTCCTTCCCAGATATATTTGGTCACTTACTGCCATAGGCGCTCCACTCCTTTGGTTCATCTGTTCAAATACTGAACTGAACAATAAGAGGACACTTGAGGAAATATTTTTGGCAAACATTAAAGACATAAAGTATGTAAAAGAGATCCTTGTAGCTTAGTTGGGGGAAGTCTCAGTGGGAGACATTTGGAGTACATCTATTCCAGTAGATCAACGTTTATCTATAACACCTGATAATTATTCGTTTGTAGAATTAGTGGTATGTATGTCTGACTGTGTTTAAATATCCCATAGATTTGGAGGAATCTTTAAAAAAAAAAAAAAGAAAGGCATGTTTTACTGCTGAAACACAACAGTGTTCTCAGTGAGTATCATCCATTACAAACTTGCAGCCACAGAAATGGACCTCCTAGAGCGGAAAATGCAGTAAATACATCACTATGTGACACATTATGAACCTACTGAAGTAAGCGCTCAGTGGAATATGTGGTTCTGGAAGAAAAGATTTACTGTATATGCAGAACTGGAAGAAGGAACTGGTTGTTTTCACAGTGTTATACCTGAAGAATCAGGAGAAAATAGCTAAAAGGTATTGAATCAACATGCAGTCACAGGTTTACATTGACTCGAGGCTGTCCATTTCTGCACGCTGCTCATTTCAGAAAGGGTCGGCACTTTTGACCTAATCCTTCACTTCTTGCACACCTGGGCTGTCTGTCTGTGATTGGCCAGTCAGTGCCTCTTTGCACGCTGGGCACTCTGGGTGCAAGAGGCACAGCAGGCGGTCTTATAGTAGGAGTAGACGCACAATCTGGCCTGGACCACCATCAAACAGTTATGAGTTCTGTCTCTGCAGTTTTCATCTGCGGAGAGCAATGAAGAGGAAGACAGGTTGGTATGGAGGGAGCCACAAAAACACAGTCATAATAACACACACACCAACCTGCCACTTGTGGACTGCAGGGTATTGTGTTGCAGAATTGCTCCTGTTGAGGTTTGGAGGTGGGATCACATTCATGGCTGTGCTTTTTGTCTGGTGTAAGACATCGCACCTCCCTCATCTGGACGCCTTTTCCACAAGAACGAGAACACTAAGGAAAACAAACACACAGTTAAAACATTACATATACTTTTACTATTTTACTTTTTTTTTTGCGTCAAGGTCTTTTTTATTTTCAATTTTGAAATGTATAACAAAAAACATACAACTTGTACATGAACCCCCCCCCCCCCCACACACACACACACACACTCACTCCATCCATCCCAAGTACTGGATGTTCATTAAGTTTACATTATTTACTTTTACACAATTATTAAAACCACTAACTCCTGTATTCTGTTTATTCATCTGATTGTCTGCTTTACACTGAATCTGAAATACAAAAGCACTTAATAACTACATGAAACACCACAACTAGACAAATTCCAAATGGAATGAGGGATCTGAAATTAAATAAAACAATCAGTTTAATAATAATGTGCATGTGTAATCACCTGTAACCAAACAGACCGCTTAGAAATCAATCAATCAATCAATCAACCAATCAATCGAGCTATAATTATTGTTAATAGGATGAAAATGACAGGGAGATGAGGGTTAAGACTGTTATGGATATGATTATAACCCCACCCCCCGAAGGATCGGTTTGTTTGTATTTTTGATGGTTAACACTCTAGCAGCAAAACTATTGGTTGAATTCATACCAAACTGGGTTTAAAGATCGCCAGTGATTGCCAGTATAGATGTCATTACATTTTTTTGGAACACTAGGACAAAGTTCCAATTTTTTTATGAATTTTTAAAAAATCTTCCCATTTACTTATAATGTGGAAAATATGTGAGTGATGGTGTTTGTTGTGCCTGGCACCACTTGTTGGTATTATTATCATAATTTGTGCATTGCATTTATATTTGTAGTATATATTTACAGCATGCTACAAACAAAAACATGACTCTACAGTACAGTGTTTATGTTTACTACACCAGTGTGTGTAGTTTTGAAAGAAGAGATGTGAGTAAAACCTTACGTTTTACTTTCTCTGTGTAGAGTTTCAACAAACACGGTCCCAGTTTCAGAAAATGTGTTTTTATCAATCATAGAAAAATTAGAACGCACCATTATTTGATGATTTATGAGTAAAATGACAGCAGTGTATTGATACATGTACAAGGCTGTTGTCTGTCATCTCTCACCGCGCTCCACTCTGTTGTGAACCACTGAGGCTGACACTCGCCCATCTCACACTCCTGGACCGGAGCAGGTTTGTCCAGATGAGAACACTCACTGGCTGCAACAACACTGTAATCACTCCCCATCCTCTGAACACAAATAATGTCTCGTCGCTGAGTGCCGTTCCCACATGGGACATTACACTGCAGGAAGAAAAGAAAATAAGTCACATGTAGTCTTTTTTAATGGGACAGTAAAGATGTCTGAGCTGTATATGTCAGGGATATGATACAATGAATACAATTAACGTCAGAGTCAAGAAATGCACATTCACAGTGGAGAATACCGGTAATAATAAACACACTCCCGTCATGTTTGTTTTTTAGCACTAATGAAACAATTTTAAACAAGAGCAACAGTTTGAGGGGAAACTAAAAACACTCATTCATCCTTCCTTCAATGTATTTTCATCCATTTATGTCTTAAAGCTGGGATAGGTGAAAACTTTTTTGGCATCCTCAGGCAAACATTCCATAGTATTTTCTGCAAAATTTTACAATACAAATCATCTCAATTCAGGTAATGTTTTAAATTTAGGTTGACCAACTGCTCATGTAACCTAAGTATAAACCTTTCAAAAGTCAGCATGAAAAAACACATTGAGTAATGCAACATAAATATTCACTATACTAAATTCCACTAACAGTCTTGGTAACGTTCTACTCCAAAGGGACATGAGCAGGCCTTCATTCATTTTTTTCTTCCTAAACTTTAGAGGTTTTATTGTACATATGAATCCGTTTTTGTAACTGAGCGATTGTACTACTTTGAGGTTTACTGTGTCTCAGTGTGGCTGCTGAAGAATACTGAAATCTCACTTTAAGTAAGTTTGAGGAAACAAGACTTTAAGGAAATAAGACTTTGAAGGAATAAGACTTTGAGGGAATAAGACTTGTGCACCTCTTAGTTCTGTCTCTTATTCTGGTTTCTGCCTGTTGTACTTTTACTGTCAGTGGCTTTACTTCTTCCATCCTACCTGTGACCAGGGGCTGCTGTACCACATGGTTATTGTCTCACAGGGGCCTCCATTGCAGGCTTTCATCTCTGCTGGTTTATCACCGACACAGTCACCCCCCCCTCCACCATCTCTGACACCTCCTCGGGTCAGACACACCACCTCTCTCTTCTGTACACCGGGTCCACACTGGGCTGAACACTGAGGAACAAAGAGGGAGAGCGTGTTGAGTATTACTGAACCATACATGCTTATCACTTTGTGTGTGTGTGTGTGTGTTACTCACAGTGTTGGACCAGTCGGTGAAGTACCAGTTCGTTACACAGGGCCCCATGTTGCACTCTTCGCTTCCCTGCGGTCGAAGCCTGGAGTTGCACTCCTTATCATTGACCACGCTGCCTTCGTCACTGACGCAGCGGACATTCCTCGTCCTCTTCCCCATTCCACAATCCACAGAGCACTGACAGGAGAGAGGGAGAGCAGAAAAAAAACAAGAATATGAGAGGAGAAAGGGAAACATAATAATAAATATACTAGTGAATACAAGTTGAAGGGCAGGAAATTATTCTTTTCAAGTGTTGACATAAGAGAATTTATCATGTCAAATTATGAACAGCTGTACGTCATATTAAAAATTAACTGTATTGTTAGACCACATATGGCTGCCATTTATTTTGAATTTATCCAAAAAGTGTAACTGATTAACTCATTAGTCATAATCTGTTATTTGTTGAAGCAGTCTCTTAGTAGAATAGGAGTGAATAGTTGCATGATGAGCTATGAAAAGCATCCCCAAACTGATGATATAAACCTAGAGCTATGTTTTTGTCTTAAAGATTGAACACATACAACACCACACATTCTTCTCTGTGTCATGTTTACAGATTAGAGGTTGAGATCCAGTATCCAGTATTTGTCCTCTTGTAAGTGGACCAGATGTGTTTCCCAGTCACATATTGCTGTTGTTGACTTACTGTGCTCCAGTCAGAGCTGACCTCCCAGTGGGAACAGAGGCTGAGCTGGCATGGCTGTGTGGACTCCGGTGGGGTGAGGTTGGCACAGCGTTGAGGGTGGACCATGGTTGAACGGTTCCCGAAGCTCTGTCTGCACTGGAGCTGCCTCTGCTGAAGCCCGGGGCCGCAGGACATGCTGCACTCTGACCACGCACTGGCCTCCCAGCTACCACAGCACAGAGAAAAACAGAGCTGTTAGGGCTGCACTGAAAACACAATACATGACACACACACAATCTATTAATAAAATAGCCAACTACACACCCTTTGTTTAATGGACTGTTCTGTTTTTTGTTTTTTTTTGTTTTTTTTACAGATTTAAACCAACTTAAAAATGTAAATCTAAAAAAAAAAAAAAAATTAAAAATGAAGTCTCACTAAAACATGAATATTTGCTTTCAGATGGTTGTGTGCATATTCCTTCTTTGTTCTGAGGCAACAAAACAATTAGCTACGTATGATGCATGAGCAAACTATACACTAGGCCCCAAGAGTACTTGAAATTTATTTATTTTTTAGTCTTATTGGAACATTAATGTCAGTGATAATCATACATTTACTGAGGGAATTACTGTTTATATATGCTTTCTCCTTTTAAATGTAGTTGACTGTTGTGTATATTTGCATGCAAAATTTTTAATTAAAAAATTAAGCTGCCTACAGTAAATGCATTATGTGGTGTTTTATTTATGCAGAGTATACAACTTAGTACTGCATCACTTTGACTGTTACACACATGTTCAATTAACACCATAACACTATTGTGAGTTTGTGGCTTTTTACAATTAAAGCCCCTTAAAACATGGCGTACTGACCTTGGTATGAAGCAGCACATCTACAACTAATAAATGTGATAATGCATGTATTACAGTATGTGTAAAAAAACAATCAGTGATTGCAAATAAACAGAGGCAATGTCCACTTGATATTTGTGTTTATATGCATAGGCTCACAATGGTGGGCAGGGGTGTGTGTTACATGGCTCCTCCTCCAGTGCAGGTTTAGCTGCAGAGTCGCATTTCCTCTCAGGGACTTCTTCATCTGTATGCCGGTTAATACAGAGAATCACCCTGTACTGAGAACCTACAGAAAAATAAAGATATAAGAATAGTGTCAGGCAAATGTTCTTTCTTTGTTTCATGTAATTACATCCAGCAGCCAGAGGAGGGAGACGTCACATCATTCAAAGCTAGTTAGTAATCACATTTGCTCATTTACTTAATTAACAAATGTACATGCATGTATTTTTCTGCACCTTTTCCACAGGATACAGTGCACTCTGTGAACCCTCCTCTCCTCCATACAAATGGTGGCTGAGTGTCCAGCGGCAGATCAGTGCGTGGGGGGATCCGAGCATTTCTGTTTGGTGCCGAGCCCCGAGGATGAGATCGCTCAGGTGTCCATCTGTCTGAGGAGGGAGGGGCAAACACAGAGGAAGAGGACGAGGAGGAGGAAGAGGCAAAAGAAGGAATAGAAAGAGGAGGAGGAGCAGGAGGAGGGTCTTCAACTGACACAGTAAGTGGACCTAGAAGAGAAGACAAAAATAAATGTCCATAAAGATAAATGAGAAAGGTCACAGAAGGAAAAGAGGAGGGAGGTGAGGATTGAGAAACAGACACGGTAAGGAGAAGAAATCAGTGATAAAGGGGGAGGAATGGAGAAAAACAATGATGAAATATTGAGGATAAGGCGAAGGAAGTGAGTCAGAGACTAGTGAAGTCATGATGATGAGATCAGGGTCTCATGATGGCCAACATGAGGACCAGATACCCAGATACACTAACCCTCCCATTTAGGTCATACACAAGCACACAAACAACACTTTAACAGTAATCCCTCCCACTTGGCCCATAAACCCCACCCGGACTAATCCATAAACATGCCAGTTATTCTTCATGGGTTATAATAGTGATGCTTAAGTCATTTGGAAAAACTGAATCTTAAATCTCATTACTACCACTGTCAACATTCAGGGATGCATTGCAGATATTCCCCTTTAATGGTCAAACACCCTGCCTGTTTATGCTACTGTATGGAATGTGCAGAAAACAGGGCTGTCAAAAATGCTGCCAAAAAGGAGAAGGAAAGGCTGGAGTGCATTGGACGTACTTCGAAGAGGTGCCCTTCCTGCCTCTCTCTCCCTCTGCCTCTCTCTGGGTGCCTCCCTCTCCCTCTCCATCAGCCTCTCCCTCTCCACCTCCTTCTTCTCCACTGGGATGTAAAACTCATAGTCGATACTGGGGTTCTGCTGGTGAAAAATGATCTGCCGAGCAAAAAAAAAGGACACAGAGTTGCTAGTTCAAGCTGCTCAAATCAATATTTCTGTTGTAGAGGATGTGTGATGAGAAAGAGGTTGATCATAGTGACAAGTGCACTCAACTCTCTCATTCCTCTTCAGTCCTACAGAGCTTTTTAGCATGTTTTGGCTCCTTGGTTTGTGTTCTTTGGCTAGTACATGGTTGTTTGGGGCAGACTTAACACTTGTCACTGCCACTTTAAATATACATACTTTCAACTGGAACTAGTAGAGAGCAAAACAGAGTTAAAAGGGGAGTGGATAATGGATAAATAATACATATTAAGTATAATAGATATAACTGTTGAGTGTGTAAGGAGTCAACTATATGTTCATAAGACCAACAACAGATGGTTTTAAGCTTTATGTGCAATCCAAGATGCATTAATTTGTGAAATCTGGTGAAATACAACATTGTAATTTTACTCAGGTAGAATACAAATATAAAAAATATACAAATATAAATATACAAATTGTATACAATATACAATAAATACACAAATTTTAGGCATTTGTACATTTTTGCATCTTTGTACTTATACTCCACTACATCAGGAGACAAATATTATACTTCTTATTCCACTACATTTTTGTTATGGCTTTAGTTACTTTTTGGATAACAGATTTTCATCTTTTTGTTCACTGTAAATGGTGTGTGGATTTTGTGTTCCTTTTGACTGTTTGAGAAAAGTGTTGCGAAAAAGGAAATTCTCCTTCTTCTTAAGCTAAATACGCTCTTGGATTTGCTGGGGAATGAGCTGTCGCAAAACTAAAATCAGTTCATGAAAAATTTTGACACAAAGTTCTCATAGGACAGTGACTCTACAAATATATGATGATCTTGTAAAATTATGCATTGCCATTGATTAAACTACCCCAAACTGTCAAAAACTAGATAAAATGATCTAAACATGAAATATATATAGAAATAAAACACTACATCCACATTAATGCAGAGAAATATGAATACAAACATTATTTTTATTCATTATTTATGAGTAAAGCACTGATTGGGACCATTTTATTTACTAAAACATATACTTTTACATGTGTTTACATGTGTTTTTTCCATTTATTTGTCTTAGAGTAGTTTCACATACACTTGCACACACAATTTCCATTTCCTTTCACAGGAAGGTTAAAGGTCAGAGACAGCCACACAACAGCAGCTATGGTTGTGTGCCTGGCTGTATGTGTGTTGCTCCACTCTTAACCCATAAAGACCCAAACATCCACTAATCTAAAACATTGATCCACTAATACTATCAACACATGTAAAATATTGGTGTAAGATGCAGTTTGTCATCTTTTCATGGTGATCAGATATGACCTATTTGGACGTCCGGAGGCTCTGTAGTGAACGTGGAAACACCGTCATATTCTACAACATTGATTCACCAGTAAAACTCATAGAGTTTAATAAATGATAGTGGAACGGAGACACTGGGTTTAAAATCCATTTGGGAATGGCCACAAAAGTAGCTCTGGGTCTTTATGGGTTAACAGGAACAGGAACACTGCGTCCATTTGACAGGACTTAACACAGGCAAGGTCATCTAAACATAATCAGTCATTTGGCCACAACATTTCAGTCTGTTACATATTCCAGGAGGGTGATAACCTGATCATTTTGGTACGTATTAATTTCAGTAAAATTGGTAATCTGATCTTCCTATAGACTTTTTTAATAGTGTGTAATGAAGATTAAAGCCTTGTGGTGCTGCTAACATGAATGGAGTTAGATTCTTTCATGTCCTATTTTGCTATCTCACTAAGCCTTAAAAATGCAGGTGATTCCAGAGGAGATCAAGCTCTGCCTTTGGTGGATGCTTGCTATTTTTATTCCCTCCTGGCCTGATGTTACTGGATAGAATGCTGCAGATGACTCCTGTTCTTTAATAAGATCTTAGCCTGAGGATGGAGTTATTATTATTAAGCGTTGTGTAGTCTGATGAGAGCGGGGCTAAGCTTCAGTATAGCTGCCTTTATCTCACCCCAATGCTAAAAAAAAATGCTGTCTATCTGGGGGAATCTTGATATGTAGCAGGAAAGCGTTGCCTCAGGCTTTAACCAATGCCATGAAGATGTAAAATGTTCTATGTGTGATTCTTATCAGTAACTTCATTTTACAGTATCAAAGTTCATGTTTCTCATATTAAAATAGAGGCCTTCCAATGGTCTGGTACTTACATATAGCTGTAGCTGTGTGGTGGTGGGTCCAGGAGCACTGAGGGTCTCTCCTCTGTCTTCATCCCCCTCTGCCTGCGCTCTAGGTCGGGTGTAGGTGAAGATGGTCCCCCCTGCGTGGTACTCCCCTGGAGGATCCACAGCCCAGCGCCCGTTCACCACCGAAGCACCTGTGCCACTCCTCATGGCTGGAGAGAAAGGGTTTGAGATTAGATTAAGTGAAGTTTTCTTTCCTTATTTTGAACTTGTTTAGTCTACACAGTGGTACATTCTTAAAAAGTTCCCATAAGCTGAAGCGCACTCACAGACAGACAAACACAGACTTTTGAGGACTATCTCATTACCAAACAGTGGGCTGGTAAAGCAAACACACACACTAACACACATGCACACTTCACTGGTTTCTTATGGGCTCTAACAATGCTGGCTTTATCTGCTCCAAGTCTGCAAGGCCACAGAATTTACAATCTTAGTCCAAGCCAGAACACACACACTCACAAGCCAAATCTCATTCCCGAATTCACAATTTCCTCACCAAAGTCTCACTTTTATTGGAGCTGCAGCCACAGTAATTATTCAAGATATCTTAAACTTAAACACATGTGAGTGTGACTTTATTTGTGCCGTACCCAGGTAGTTAGGGCTTGCTCGCCTCTCTGTGATGTTAATGAATGTAGCTCCGGCTGGGATGTCCAGGATCTTGTGGTAACCAAGGGGAACTGTGACATTTTGGAAACTTCCCTTCACCTTTCGACAGGAGGTGTCCCTCCCACCGCAGACTCCGCACTTGTCAATCACAGAATTGGAGCCCAGGATCCCATCACAACCCTCCGTCTGGCGGGATAAGAAGGTGAAAAGATGTGAATAATGAGTGAAAACAGGATGAAGAGTTGGGCTGGAGAAGAATAGAGATGTGGGAGGAGGGGTGGCAATGCAGTAGAGAATAGCTTTTCTGACTTTGTTGACATTTCACATCCATTGCCAGTGTTTATTTCACTGTTGTGTATAAATCGGTAACCAGTGCTGGCCAGAAACAGAGTGAAATCAGAGCAAAAGCAGAGTTTGAGTGTAAATGAGAGAAAAGTGGGAGCGAGAAAGAGAGAAGAGGCCCAGCGTAGGGTCATAAAAAAGGCTGGAGACACTCCGAATCCGAATGCCAGGCTTAAATCAACCTCCAGACATGAGACTGAGAGATTCAAGGCCTGGTCTTTGTCAAACTCCAACTAGACAAGACAGACTTGGACTTCGACACTTCAAAAAGGAATTTCACACACATGCAAAGGGAAGCTTTAAAATCCACTCACCAAACATCGCCCTTCTATGCACACATCATTTGAACTGACGTTGAAGCAGGGTGTTCCATCTCTTACTCGCTCAGCCTGACGAACATAGAAACGATAACCGGCTGGTCTGCAGGTCAGCTCACACTGCTTATCCGCACCAACTGTAACATTGAAGGAAGAAAGGGTTTTTCCTGAGCAATGCATATATTTATCATCAGTGTGTGTGACTGTGCAATGTCTCCTTTGTGATGTGGAGATGAGGCAGCTGGGCGATGAACGTCTTTCCATGTGGTCAGGAAACTGAGGCCAGACATATAACCCCTGACTGTCAGACAGCACCAGAATGATTACCTATTTCCCTGCTGCTCACTCCTGCAAGTGCACTATTGCAATCCCAAGAGACACATACGACGAAGAAAAGGTGTAAATATAAGCCTTGAGAAAGTTCGATTTATGAGAGGAACCCAACAGACGCACACCACAGGGGCTAATGTATGTGGAGAGAGAAAACAGAAGTGGAGCATCAGAAAAAGAGATGCTTTAAGGTAGAGGAAATGAAAAGTACTTTAGTGCTCAGAGAATAAGACAAGCAGAGGATACAGAGGATCTCACAAGGGAAAAAGGGGTACAGGCAAAAAGAGAAAGTAAATAAGAAAAAGCTGAATAATTCAGAAATAACCTTTCTGTCATTTGAAAAGTTAAACAAAAAGTTAGCGATCCTGTGTTTTTCATAGTACCTCAATAAATATATCTATATATTAACAGGATTGGTTCATGGATTTCTATCATAAAAAAAAAAAAAATTCCAATAACATGAGACATATTATAACTGGAAGTAACTTTGTAGTATTCTCCGACATAAACAACTGATGGAGCAGGGGAGGAATTGTTAAACCTTTTTACTCCTACTCCCTACTAAATAGTGCAACATGATATAGACACCATGCTCATACTAGTCTAAAAAAAAAAAAAAAAAAAAAAAAGTAAAGAAAATAATATTTCCAAAAAAAGAGTAACTATTCCTTTAACAAAGACAAAAAAATGACAGATGAGTGGGTAACAAAGGCAGTTAGAGAGTGGTTCCACTGTCTGCTATATTCTTTGAAGTAAAATACTGGGGTCTTACAGGTTAAAATCTCAGGGCAGAGATGGTGATATATATGTGTGTGTGTGTGTGTGTGTGTGTATGTGTGTGTTTGCGAATAAGCTATGGACATGAGCTCATAGCATGAGTAAGGGGTCATAGATTTAGTCGCAGATGGGAGGGAGGGGTTTCTGTCATTATGGGTTTAAAGGTTAACAGCACAAACTCTCTGCTTCTGAAATCATAACTTCCCATTGTGGTGTTAAATTTGTAATTATAATAGAAATGTACCCTTAACATTTTTAACTGAATGGTAGATGTGACATTAGACATCTGATGTGCTTGATAATAAAAAAAAACATCTTCTGATCTTCTGCCATCCACATCACCCTTCAAAGTCAAGCTCTTCATAGACAATGGTTAAGAACAAAGACTAAAGGTCAAATACCTGACCTCTAGTTTTACCCTGTGTGTCAATTAGATGTCAAACCATATACCAGAATGAAACTTCACAAAAGAGGATTAGTAAAACTGGACTATCAAGATGCCATGTCATTGTTTTGTTGGTTTTTATTTCAGCAGGATACCACCCAAACAGCTGGCAAGAAAGAAAGAGATTAGAGTGTTTCAATGAAAAGGCATAGACGCAAATGTCAGTTTATTGTAAATAAAGCTGGTTTGATATCAATGTTTTGCCGTGTAGTCACAACAGAAAGTTTTTCAGTTTGGACCACATTATCACATGCTGTTTTCTGTCTTTGATCGTTTGCCTCGCTATCTATATAAAGAGCATTAGGAGGATAGAAGTGCGTGGAAGAGGTAATGTTGTCAAATATGTCAGGGGAATAATCTCAGACTGACTGTTTATCTAAGCCCATGTTTATAAGGAAGTAATTCCTTAGTCTGCTTACAAATACTTAGTAGTGTTGGAGCTTAAACAGAGACAAACATCCACTCAAAGGTATTAAAAACATAGGCAGATTAAGAGGTAAAGATAACAGTGACAGACAAATAACAGAATTCTGGGTTTGTAAAAGAGCATGGACAGAAACTCATAAGATTTAAGTAAAAAAAACAAAAGGTATAAGAGTATGTCATCAGTGTATATAAAGAGCAGCTGATGGGTAGAAGCAGTAAATTGCACTTACTCTCAACACTAATGTGGTAATGTGCAGATTTTTTCTGTACTTGAAGCTAGTGTCAAGACATTTTGTGATGCCGGAACAGTTCAGTTTCTCTTTCTACGCATGATGGTCAAGATAAAATGACAATGAAAAGAAATGACGGTAAACGGCAGGTGCACAAATGTCAGAGAAAGACAACAGGTCAATTTTGCATTATTACTATGGTTTGTTCAAAATGTGGAAATAGCATCTTACAAAAACTTAATGTCATTCACAGGATATTAGAAGCAAAATTATGAACCCTCACAAACCCTTACTTTTTTTTTTTTTTTTTTTTTAATGAATTGTGTTTTGTTTATTTATTTATGACCTCTATTCAACCAGGAAAGTCTAATTAAGTTTACAATCTCTTCCATAAGATTGTCCTGGCCAAAACAGGCAGTAGCATAAATTACATGTCAAATACAATCAGTGTCCAATCAAACATTAGTGATGTACAGATTGATACTGAAATATCGGTTTCTCTGATACCAGAACTTTACACTCTAGAATGATGATGATTTCTTTCGGCTTTTTTCCCTCTTGGGGTCGCCACAGCGAATCACCTTTACATGTTGATTTGGCAGAAGTTTTTACGTTGGATGCCCTTCCTGACACAACCTGGCTTGGAACCGGAGCAATGGGCCATATTGGGATATATATATAGGGCAAAGAACCTTTCCCAAGGGATCACCTGGGTCTCGAACTGGCCATCTTCCGCACAAAAGGTAGGGGCGTTAACCACTGAGCTACCCAGTCGCTACATCTTTACACTCTAGAATCAATTCATGAATCAGATGGCTAAGTGTGTACTGCACCACACGTCTCAGTACTGAGCAAAAAATGGAACAGTCTAAAGAGAAAACAGTAAACATGCTATTGGTCCTTCACAAAATTTGTGAATGAGGGAAAGTATCGACGTTGGATGCTTTTGTTAAAGTGTTACATGTTCAGTATTTTCATGTTTCATGTTAACACGTTCATGTAACATAAATTAATATTAAACTTTTCATAGTTATAAGAGTTCATTATAATTAAACAATTATTACTCATATCTTGTATTCTTTATGAATTTATGATTTGAAATACACATTTTTTTTTTATTTTTTAGATTTTCCAGATATTAAGTGTATTTGTACAAAGTATTGGTATCAGATTGGTATCACTGATACCAGCTAGAATTTTACTCGGCATTGGATCGGAAAGGGAATCCGTGATATCGAACATCACTACCAAACATACAATCAAAACAATATAAATGTCCAAGCCCAAGTTAAAAATGTATTTATATAAAACCACCATGAGTCAGAACGAGGATAAATATTTTAAGTCAGACAAAGCAACTAGAGCAGGATGTTTCAGCATCCCTGTCTACAGAGACCAGCTCCTTCGTTATTATAATACAGTTATTAGATGGATTTCATCTGTAAAATACTTTCATTTCAAATAAAGTTTAATGAGACCACAAAAGGCAGTGATGTGTGCAAGTCACTGTCTTATTATTCTTTTTTTTTAACACCACCCTATTGATCTGTGTGCTTCTTTCAGTGCTGCTTGATAAAACAGACAGAAACAGATATGCATAATTAG
>JAPSES010133838.1:0-15225 GCA_029822895.1 Maxillicosta whitleyi
TAAAAGTGACAACAGCTGCTGTTAGTATAATTACCAACAACTACAAATGTCCATAGTTGTTAATACTGCTACTACAAATGCAAGTATTAACAGTGATTGGATAGCTTTAGTGGATTACACCGCTGACTTTGGTGTGGAAGGTTTGGCAGTTCGAATCCCAGGTGGGCCCTTAGGCAAGGCCCTTTATGCTATACATGCCTGTACCTTGTAAGTCGCTTTGGATAAAAGCGTCAGCCAAATGTAATTTAATGTAACAGTGATAGACTAGAAATAATAGAAACCTTCAGTAACTATATTCTAAACACACTCCCAACTATATGGTATGTGACGCGTTTAATACGATTGATATTCTTGTGACACCTTTGACGAAGACAGAAGTTTACCGCCGAAACATGTCCGGTATGATTAACTGATACAGAAGAAAACTAAATAAATCACAACTATAATTTATAAGTGAATAATGATGATGAAAGCAGGAAAAATCCAGGAAAACGTCACTTGGATCCATCGTTGTTACTGTAAGTGTTCGGTAATACTTTAGTTTCTATTCTCTTCTGTTAGTAAGTTTACAGATGCTGAACTTGGTTTCACTAAAAAAAAAAACTATTAGCTAATTCCGATTTTTAATTAATTTCTTGCACAGTATGTAATTAATAGCAATGTGTGTAAGCCATACAGTAATGTGAGATTACATAGCCATGGTGTGTAAGCATCCAGGCCTGAGGGGAAAAAAAAAAAGTAAAAAAGACGAGAAAAAACCATTAATATCCGGCTCTCGCTGTGGAATTTGTTTTCTCTTGTCAGGCAGTTGTGGCTGTCACAGTGATGAGTGGGGCCGTCGCACCGAGCGCCTGTATCACTCTGACTGAGAACACAGAGATAGAGCGAGAGAGGAAGAGCAATGAAGGACGACGCAAAGAGAGGAAGTAGGAGAAGTCGAGAAACCAGATGACAACAACAAAGAAACAGGGAAAAATGGATTGACAAAGGTGAGGATGGAGAAGAGTGACAGCTGTAGAGACGGGAAGGCAGAGAGATGGAGTCTGAGGAGCAGGTTGGCTCAGTGTGGAGTCTGAATGTGTAAACACAGGCTTCATCAGACTCGCATAGACGCTCTACAGAACCTGCGTTTCCTTTCAACACACAATATCTTTTGCACAGCTTGTCAACTCGTGGCACTTTGTCAGATTGGCTGCACTTAGCTGCAAATGCTTTCAGCGAAAAAACTTGAAGCACAATGAACAGATAATCTTCTAACTTCCTGAAGCTGTTTAGTTGTCTGCTTGTTTCCACCGTTACATGTAGATGTTTGAAGGTTTACATACAGGTTTATATGTCACTGTGGTATCTGCACATGGACAGTCTTCTTGTTTGCAGATTGTTTTGTGTAGTGCAGACGGAGCCAAACAATAGTCTATAGGTGTTAACGTTTAGGTCTGAAACACTCATACTTTGCTAAACCTGCTTTCATTATTAATCTTTGGTTCCTTTATTAGTGTATTTGGACTCTAATGCTGTGTTTCCAGTACATGGTACCGGCTCTACTCTACTCGACTTGACATGGCTCTTTCGCGTTTCCATTTACGAAAAAGGACCTGGAATCTGGGACCCGATAATAGTTTTTTGGTACCGCCTCAGCCGAGGTTCCAAAATGTTGGGACCACCACCAAAACGTGACGTCTCGACACTGCAAACACTGATTGGTCAGACAGTTTTCTCTGTGACCCGCTGATTTACAAAAATCAGACGCAGAAGTAGACAATGAATAGCGAAACATTAACGCACATGATGACAAAACAAAACTACACCATGATCGGTCACATAGATTCAGTCTTTGGTAGCGGACGTAAAAACTCAGATGAGAAAACACGCAACAAGCGAGTTTTCAGCAACTCTGAGCAGACGACACGGAAGTAACGCGCCATATCGGAGTAACGGGTCGAGGTGATTCCGTGTTAAGTGGAAACGCAGCACAGGAATACCGAGTCGTGTAATAGTTTAAAAAGTCTGAACTTGAACCCTCCAGGTTCTGCAAAGCTATCGTTTTATTAATTTTGGCAAAAAAAAAAATGAGTGGATTTCTACAACTTGATTCAATTCACTTGTAACAAATTAAGTCTTATAACTAATTACATCACGGTATTTGTCATGACTTATCGCCGAACATTTCTCAGTACAACATAATTGTTTGAGTTTGTAATCCATACTGAAAATATGTTTAAACTTCAAGTTAATCACCTAAAATGTTGTTGCTGTTGGTTGAACAGGACAGAGCAGCACAGCCAACAACCTGGAGGGGGCGGGGCTTGAAGTGGCTCATGTGCATTTAAAGGGCCAAAACTATTTTTCTGGCGTCACGACTCAGAAATTGGGTTGAATGGAATAGAATCTTTAAGCGTGTGACAAAATAAACATGCACCACACACACCGACATTTGTCTTCCGGCTTTAACCCACCATTAAATCATGCATGACACACACTTCATTCTAGGAGCAGTGGGATGGCTGCTCAAGGGCACATCAGCTGAAACTCTCCACCAGACCAGGGAATTAACCCAGTGATCCTTCGGTCACAGCAGACTCCGGCCACCTAGGGCACGACTGCCCCCGAGAAATAGTGTTGAAGATGGACCTGTGGAGTTGAATTAATGTAGAATTCAGACCCAAGCAGAACATTTACAGTTTATGTAGAACATAAAATGTATAATTATGTTTAAAAACACAAAATGTCACTACTTTACCTGTAGTCTATTTTTAGCAACTCAGACAGAACTGTGCACTACATGGGAAGAACAGAAAGGAGTGAGATGCGTTTTAGTTTTTACTTGTACTGTATTAGAAAGGTTTGAAAATGCATAATTCCACTGTTTTTTTGTTTTTTTTGTAATAAAAAAAAAATCATCTGGTGACCAAAACCATCTACTGATCTAAACTGTCTAAAACATATTGATCTACTAATTAGTGTAAAATGCAGTTTGTCATCTTTCCATGGTCACTCATTTGAACGTTCAGAGGCTCTGTAGTTACCATGGAAACACCGTCACCTTCTACAACACTTATTCACCAGTAAAACCCATGGAGTTGGATCAATGACAGTGGATGGACTCACTGGGTTTATGTTCAGTTAATGATAAAATTTGGTGCATGAGTCACTTTTGTCTGTTTCTGATATAATAACCATCAATTTTAATTTGCGTTTTAATTAATATCTGCATGACCAGTGAATTAAATACCAGAAAATAGCAGTTTTTCCCCACTAAAATAATGCAAATCACAGGATAATATTACAATGAATGGTGATAAATCACTTCAGAAAAGGGTGAATGTAGAGAAAAAAATCATTTTGGAACAGCCATAAAAGTAGCACTGGGTTAAAAATAAACCAGTATCACAAGGTTTTTGATAAAATAACTATCAAGTTTAATCTGAGCTTCAATGAACATCTATATGCTTTGTAAATTAAATATAGAAAATACCAGATTTTCACTGAAAAAAAACATAAAATGGAGAAGATAATATTAGAATAAATGGCAATAAATCACTTAAGAAATGTAAAATATTGAAAAATAAAATTGGGAGTCTTTATGGGTTAATTTTGCAAATCTAATCACACCTGCAAAATGCTGCTGCTTCCTCAAGGTTAACACTTTAAAAATTATTTTGCAGAGTGTTTTTAGATGTTGGAACAAATAGGAGGAGATGTGTTTTATTCTGTTGAAGTGCCCCTGACATGGACGTTTACAGGTATGTTCCAGGGTTAATACGAGTGCTTGAAATCCGTGAAAATGTTTGGATTTCAATGTTGTGTTTTCAAGGTCTGAAATGTGCTTGAATTGTAGTTTAAGTGGTTGCAATCCTAAGTGTGATATGACTTATTCGTCATTTAACTGATGCTAAAACGACTTCCAGAAAGGCGAAATGTTTAAAAAAAAAAAAAACTTTATGTCAATAAAGAAAGTTAGCAGGTGCTCTCAGGTCGACTCCAGGTATATATTTTTATCTTCATCAGTGAAAGTGGCTGAACTTTCTTTTGTGTTCTGTCATTTCTAAACTTTTTGATAATATGAAGCAAAATTTTAGATTAGATTATTTACATTAGATCTGCGCAGGCTAGGTATGATAAAATGAGGAGAAAAAGAGAGAGAATGGGGAAAGAAGGAGATTTCATCCGTTACTCTGGCTAACAAATGTGTATACGTAGTTACCTGAAGAGAAATTCCAAGTTTTATATTTTTGATATATTCCGACATGCAGCAAACGGGATCCGAACTCGTGACTGGTGAAGTTCTTTGTTATTGTCTGCATGAGAGATCATATGACATGATTTTTATCACGTGACTGAGTATTTAATACAATGTAAATTCATATTCCGTCATATGGAGTGACGCTTTTACGTACGAATTTGCTTATTTTATGCACATTTGTCATTTTTAATAATGATTAAAATAATTTAAAAATCCTGATTTACCTATGTATATACTTTTATTTCAAATATAACATGGTGATAAAATTCTATTAATAACTGTATCCTCTCCTTCCAGCTATCTGAGGAACTAGAATAGTCACATGACCAGCCTTGGTCATGTGACTTGGATGGCCGTTCTCCTATTCCAGAATTTACAAATCTATTAATATTAATTGAAGCCCCCTTCCCTTTTATATTCATTAGAACATCCCTCTTTGGGGAATTTACCTTATTCTATGTCATAATAAGGTTCTTTTTACCAGTTCACAACTTAAATCAACACCGTTTAGAAAAGACAAGATCAAATTATTCGTTACTTTATGTCACATGACACCGTAGTAAATGTTGAATTACCTTGCGGCGTCTCTTCCGGTGCGGTAGCCGAAATGAATCTGTAGATTGCGATCCTCATGCAATAGCCACCTCCAACTTTTCTGCGCCCTGATTGGTCAAATGTTGGACATGAGGGGTGAATGGGTCACAGCGATTGGCTGAGAATGTTGGGAGAGGCGAAATGCAATTGGCTCTCACGTCCAACATTGTTCAACATTTCCTGGTCGTACCTTCAACTTCCTCTGCGCTATACATCCCTATACCTGTAGCCACAAGGGGGCAGTGTCTCATTGTGCCGGTCCCAAGCCTCTGATAAATACAGAGGGTTGTGTCAGGAAGGGCATCCCACGTTAAAACCTGTGCCAAATCAACATGTGATTGTGATTCGCTGTGGCGACCCCTGAAGGGAAAAGCTGAAAGAAACGTTCATATAATGCAGTGGATTATTCATCTAGCTCCATGTACTGCTGTAGCTCCTCGTATGATTTTTAAACTCATTATATGGTGAGTTGATAATAATGACGCTCTCCTATTGTGAGCGTGGAGGCTGTGGAGTTCTCAAAGCACGCTGACAATCACTGTTTTTCATTGTCTCAAACTATTTGCCTGATGAAGATCTGAAAAAAAAAAAAAAAAAATCCCAAACTTTTTTTATTAGTCTTCCACTCGTCCCTCTCCATATGCATCTGCCTCGTGATACAGAAATCTTCTTCAAAACAACATTATTAGCTGATCGCTGGAGGTGAGGAGCTGTTTAACTTGTAAATAAACTTGTTAAAGCAGTTTTAAATTATTACTTTCAATAAATACTTTGGTAAAATTACATTCATCACATTATTTGTGTTTGTCGTTTTCTCCGTTTCAGTGTTGTTTTGAGATGACGGTGTGTTGATCCAAGTGTTTAATTTGATGGCTGCTTTTTGTTTTGATGGATTTCTCCTCTCATCCGCACCTTTGTGAACTGAAAAAGCACGCATTTGCATTTTTATTAGGAAAAAGATTCAAGGGGAGACAAGTGGCGGTTTATACAAATAATATCAAACACTTCACAGACTTGTAACCACGTGCTTATTATTGTAACTGTCGTAGCATCTGCGGCGTAAGCTAAGGCTACATTTTTATGTACTCGAGTGTTTTTTAACGATTCCCCCTTGTCTGTTTTTTTAAAAAAAAACAAAAAAACAAACATGTGCAGTAAACATTTTCAGAAACTCTGCATTTATTTATTTATGTTTATGCTGTCAAGTACACGCCAGGCCTGTAGATGGCAGTGTAGCGGTACGATCAAGCACTATTGACCAATCACAATCCTGAATGAAACGTTATTTCCGTTATGAAGATGTAGTTTTCGTGGTTTCCTGTCCAAGATGCAATGTAAATGGGTGAGTTTACAATCACAAACTGCTTTTGTGACGAGACAGTTCAAACCCCTTTAGCGTAGTTTGAATTTATTACAATTTTAATTTTACATACCTAATATCTGGAGCCAATATTTACTTTTAAAGTCTTTGAAAAGGTTTGTTATGCATCTTGGTGTTATTTTTGCTATAAATTATATAAATTTTTCAAATCAGGTTTTGTATTTTTGTGTGTTTTTTGGCCTTTTGTATTGATATACAGGTAGTCTTTGGGTTATGACGTACCTGACTTATGTTATTTCGACTTTATGACGCCGGAGTCTCATCCGCCATTACTGTACATACGTACTGTATACTGTACGTACATACTCCTTTTCACTTCTAGAACAGGCTATTGCATGATTCCAGGCAGAGGATCGCAATATGGAACGCTTTTCTAGAGCTTCACAGGCAGTGATGGACAGTGTACGGTGTTAATGTGAGATCTGGGAGGAAAAGAGGAAGAATTCCTTCCAGTCAGACATCTCCAACTATCCATATAGAAATATAATACATGTATTTGGATAGTTATTTAGAGATTTAGGGGTACTAAAGGGTTAATACAGACTTGCACGGAAATTCAGGTTACGTCAATAGTGTAGGAACAGAAATCCTTCGTAACCTGAGGACTACCTGTAGTAGGTTAAAGTGAAATAATAAGCAGGTGATATAGATTAAGTTGTGCTGAAAAACAAAAACAAACATGGGTTTAATAAACATTTCTTTATATAGTATATAAAGGCAAAATCAAAAGTACTCAAACCCCTAACAGTTAAAATACCCACCTTTACATGCTAAACAAATATGTTTCAAACACTAAAATGGCTGTGGTGTCCATAAATATTGATGTTATTATTGATCATATAAAGTCACATGGTTCAGTAGTTATCATCTCCACTCAGGCTCTAACAGAAGTTGAGCAAAAGAACAGAACAGAAAACAGGAACTCTGGCTCTTGTCTCACCCACTCATGCATGTCACTCCCCACTCCACTCACCTGACGTTCATCAGCATCTGCGCTCCGTGTGGGTTTGTTCTCCATACCTCAGCCCCCGTGTTTCTCCAGTGCCCGTCCTCGTCTGATCCCAGTCGGACAGGCTTTTCCCAATAACCCCCGATGGCTGCTTCTCTGTTTGATTTTTCCATGTTTTCTCCATGGCATTTAACACCAGCTTTTTACCGTGTTAATTGCACCAGCTGAATTGTTTGTGGCTATTTACACTGGTCTATCCTCAATTAGACTGATTTTGCAACAAAACTCATTTTCGCAGAAAGGGCCCCATTTCGCACTAATGTATTAATACTCTCTAACGTTCGCGGTTGTAAATAACACAGGTGCAGAATTGATGCCATCTGTTTGGCAGCACAATTCACAGTGAATTCCATCCTTTGCATATGTTTTATGAATTACGTACCATGTTTGTGTCTCATCTTTTTATGATTCTGGACCTTTTTTTTTCTTGAATTACACGGACGTGTGTCGAGTGTGAAGGACCTGAGAACAGACAAGCCTTTTCAATTGATCAAGAATGAAAGTTTTATTCAATTTTCCTGTAAATGTTATAGTTTTCTACAGTTTTGATCAACATGGACTCTGAATAATTACTGCAGAACAGTTCATGTGTTGCCTTTACATGGTTGGTTTGTACAAATACAGTTATTTGGCCAGTGTTTCATTGTGCGTTAGTGACACAGGTGCTTTCATATACCAGCTGGTGTCACGCAGGAGAAAGGCTCAAAGGTGATAACAGACTTTTTATTGGGCTCCAGAGAAACAAACAAACAAAAATAGGATGTGAGGGAAATGTCACGATAGCTGAACCTAAATGCACAGATGACAACTACAGATGGAAATGTCTGGATACAACTTATTATAATGAATGGAATAAAGAGTCAACGTAACTGGGAGGGATGGTCCAGACTCGTGGTGATAGGATAGTCAAGAGTTCGGGATCGGCAGGGCACATAACACACACCACACGAACTTTTCGAGGATTGATCGAACTCACAACAATCACCTTTGTCAACCTCGAGGGCTTCCTCCCCTCCCCCTCCCAGACATGCTGTGGACAGGGGTTTGGGAGCACTGCGCCGTACCACCTCTGGACATGGGCGTGTCACATCCCTTTACCCACCCTCACTACCCACGTGTGCTTTCGGTCCTATGTTTTCCATAAAATCATTAAACTTGGGATGACACAGAGCAAGAGTAGAATTTTGTGGCATTCATCTGAGGTCATCATTAGGTACATCAGGGGGTAAATCTGTTTTTTTTTTTGTTTGTTTGTTTTATTATTGGGTCCAAAAAGCTGTCAAAGTGACAGATACCAAAATAAAGCCAGTTTCATAGAAGAACCCCAGTACATCACAACTGGTAAAAAAAAAAAAATCAATCAATCAATCAATAAATTCTCATTCAGAATACAGTTCCCATTGTTGTTCTGAAGTTCATACCCATTTAGAATACTGCTGTTGTCCAAATCACCCCAGTCCAATCTTAAATTGACTTTTATTATCGCTGAACCTTGTGTAAATTGTTCTCTGGGAAATCACTCAGATGGACACGACACGGCTGCTTTCACTCCGACTCCACTGCACAATAATAATAATAAAAAAAAACAACCTTAACCAGCCTCAGGTTCTGATTTTGGGAAGGTTTCTTATACACCTCTGACTCACTCACTCCAGGTTTCTTTTATTTGTTAAACTTAAATTGATGTTTGATGACATCAGGTGTGAAATCTGAAATCAGATATTGAAGGGATGAGGTCGGAATGTGTTTTCATCTCATCTCGTTTCAGACACTTTCGTGGAACAAATATTAATGAAACATTTTCTATCAGCATTTCACCCTATTTTGCTCCGATCCCTGAGTGACACAGCTGCAGGACACCGAACATTAATGACCGTCACGTCGTAACTGATCTGCTGTTAATGAAGTTACAGCTGCTTCACTGTGAGTAAACGCACTGACACCAACACCAACAGAACATCAACCCGATGATTCAGACACAAAACATTGTCTTAAGGGCGTGGCCAACGGGGTCATGGATGGACAGCCCAATACTTTTTGATTCAAATGTAAAGACAAATATTACATAAAATTGTACAGGTCTAAACGCCATTTTAAACAAACTCAAAGGGTGAAATTTAGTAAATTTAGTGCTTCACACATCGACCAAAAAATCCCTAAGTTCCTCTGACATTTTCATCCTAAAATGTGTTCAGTGTACAGCTTACACCTTCTGTTTTACAACCTAATAATTGGTTAGAGGGGAAAAAAATGTTGTATCATATCTAAATAGCAAGAGTTTTGACAAATGGCAGCATCATAGATTTACAACAAAAGTAAATATCAAATAAAACATTTTTTATTTCAACTATCAATATAATTTTTTTTACAACATACAGTAATATTAACCTTATATTCAAATGAATTTTTGCATACATACATGCATTTATTAATCTGAAACACTGTGTATATAATTGGACAAATACTGAAATAATCAATATATTTGGAATAAATGTATTTTTTATATAAACATTCACACTCATAAAACACCTCAACACCTTTTCATTACATTAATTTCAAAATACATTTTCCCGAAAATATAAGTAATTACTGACCCAAATATATAACTTTGGTGTAGAGTATTGTCATAAAGTTTTTTTGATCGTCCTTAAATCACATGTTCCAGACCTGCCTGAATTCTATTATTATGTTTCACTAAATCATCTCACACAAAATATTGAACCATGAATAATTGTTTATGATTCTGAATACCTCTGTGTGTCTGTTTGTGTATGTCCTCGTTATACACACCTTTTGAGAACTGATAGGTGATTCAAACGAATCATTCAAAAGAATCAATTCGTTTAAGCCAATGAGTTGAAATGATTCGTGAATTCAACTTGATCGATTCAGCAACGTTGCCAATATTATTGTTTTATTGTGACATAAACGAGTCAGAATCACTCATCGAGTCAGAGGCAGAAGTGTTGTGTGATGCACCGTGCAGCAGCTAGCCTCCATGGCAACATGTGATTGGAACGCAGGATTAGTCACCGGTGACAGACGGACTGAGCCGAGGTGGTGAACCGCTGAATGAAGAGTGGCTGAGTAGAGCCGAGCCGTTGAATCTGTTCATGAACCGCTGAACAAGACTAGATACAGAAGCCATATTTGATCATGAACACATAAGGTGAACGTAGAGATCTTAAGTGGACTATTTCTGTACGGTTTAAAATCAGAAAAGTTTAATTAAAAGAAAACACACTAAAAATGTAATTAAGCACACAGAGCATGAAGTTGTTTTAAGCAACACTAGACGGACAAACGCACATTAAACACAATTAATTATTGACAAATTAGTACAATGTTGATATACTAGTGGAAAATACATGTGTGTACTTTTTAGCCATTTTATCTTTTCTTTGTTTTTGAGGTATTTGTTTGATTTGGTCACATCCATTATTTCCTTTCCCTTGAATCATCTAGTCGACATTATACAATATTATTTAACATGGACCATTACTTGAGGCATCATTACTAATCAAAAGTACTTGATTTCTACCGCCTGAAGGAAGTGGAAGTGTGGAGAAAGATACCGTTTCAGTCGTAGCATTAATACTTTATAGCTGATAATGAAGCGTCTTCTAAACATGAGGAAAGCTCCATCTGGATCCCCAATAGTCCACACCACGGTACATGGTTATTTAATTAAAATGGAAGATGATAACATGGATATACATCATTAAACATAATGTGAATAAAACCCGAATACATTAACTTGTCTATAAACATGATTTCTGCTCACGTCCTAGCAGTCAAACGTTCGTCCACACTGGAGGTGGAAATAAAAATCTAATGATCCACCACTACGTCACAATGTCACGTCCTATACATTTTATTGTCGGTTTAATCGACAGTGTTTTAATGGAAGGAATCGCATGTGCATTAATCCATGAATCAGATGTGCAAATTTGACAAATCTATTTGTTAACTGTTATAATTGTCTGAAATGATCATTTTTGTCATTTGTTCTCTTGAAAATAAAAGTGCAGATTGGTGTAGATCAAGAAAAGAGCAAAAGATGAAGCTCAGACCCCAGTAGGTATTGTGGTCATGTTTGTATTTCTATGAAACTGGTCCCTGAAAAACAGGACATGGGGCTAAAAACTCAAACCACATCTAGATTAATTTTATGAAGCAAGTTTGGAAGCATTTTGGGTTTATTTTAAAAATAAATACTTTGAGTTGAAAGATAGATGAAACAGATTTATATATTTTTTTATATTTTACATTATATTTAATTCCAAAAATCTGTATGTAACATAGTCAAAAGGACACGAAAAATCCTTTAAATCTTTCACAGGTACATTTTGGGAATCAAACCAATTATACAAAACGTCGCAAAATCATTTGTCATAGGTTCTGCATGTAACGTGTGTGGACACGAGTTTTTGGGTTACATACAAACCCTGGAATGAGACTCAGATTCATGAAAAACCACTAGGATCATAAAATTAAACACAGAGTCTTTTAGTGGTACATCAGACCATTTACAGCCATATTTTCCCGATCAAACACACTGACACCTAGGAAACTTTTCATTATCCAAATTTGGTCCAGTTTTTGGAGAAAATATTTGATTAAAAAATCATTAATTTTGGGATGACTCAGAGCAAGAGTATAATTTTTTGGCATTTATCTGAGGTCATTAGGTACATCCAGGAGGAAAATATGTCTGGATCAGAAAAACCACAAGGATCAATAAATTTAACACAGTGTATTTATTTATAGTGTTAGATAAGAGCATTAAGTCATATTTTCCAGATCAAATGCACTGACACACATGTAGCTTTTCCTGTCCCAATATGGCACCATTTTAGAGAAAATATTTTATTAAAAATGCATTAATTTTGGGATGGCTCAGAACAAGAGTATAATTTTTTCTCTCTCGCTTTAATTATTGGGTCTAAAAAGTTGGCAGTGGCAGGTACCAAAACATAGCCAGTTTCAGAGAAGCACCCATTTGTTATTTTGAGGTGAGTTAATATGTAGAATGTGAACTTTAATAGATTCAGAGAACATTCTCTAGTCTGTCTTTAGCCTCAGACAGAACTGTGCAGTACATGGAAAGAGCAGAGTGAGTGAGCCGTCGCTTTATTTTTGTCATGCATTTCAAAACATTTAAGAACTCTTTTCCAAAATGCTATAAAAGCCATTTAATTACAATTTTTTATTTTATTTTTTACAATTTGATTTTGAGATGGCATCAGGAAAATTGGAACTAGATTAATGTTATCTGCTATTTCTATAATTTTAAACATTTTTACAGATTTCAGTGATATTGACAGAGAAAGACAATAAAAACACTTAATTTTTGAAAATGGATATATAGCATTTTTGGAAAAGAGCTCTTCAATTCCATTTTTTAACAAAAAGCAAATATAACTCCTTTAAAAACCCAAACAGCCTAAACTACCCACGATCGAAAGTACTTAAGTAAAAGTACCAATACTCTGCAAAATATTTACTCAAGTAAAAGTACAAGTACTACATCAAGGGTTAGGGACTTAAGCAAAAGTACTAAGTAGTTCTTTAAAAATGTACTTTAAAGTATAAAAGTCCAAGTACTCACACAATGTCATTATGATACAGAATGTAGACATACTCATTTATGCCTCTGCCAATGTCACTGCTCAGTGTCACAACTATATTATGTGGATTGAACAGATTAGTGTCAATATTGTGTGTGTGATTTTTCATGTAAGATTTAGCCGAAAAGTAAAAAAAAAAAAAAGATTTAGACGAAAAGATGTTAATATAATGTAATGAGTAATGGCATCAATCTCTGAAATGTAAGGAGTAGAAAGTACAGATAACTGCAACAAAATGTTGCAAAGTAAAAGTATGCATTATTATTTTTACTAAAGTAAAGTACAAATACAAAAATAAACTATTTAAAGAACATACTTCGTTACATTCCATCACTGTTTAAACCCACTGATGTAAACCATTTAATACCTTTTGATCCACTATTTGTTCTGGTTCTGCACAAAATCCTCTGATGGTTTTCTTAGTGTAATGTTCAAGCTCCAGCTCCAGCTGTCAATCAAATCCCACATGATAGATCAAAAACAAAAACACCCCCCTGTCTGTGCTGAGGGTCAGTGTCATGCTGGAAGGACGTGGCCTGTTGGACAAAGACAACAACACAACACAGGAGTGGTTTTACCCTCTAGTGTCCCAGCAGAGCTACCACTCGAACCCTATCACACATTTTTCAGAGACCTGAAAACAGATGTCCGACAGTTCCCATTCAACCAGACTGAGCTTCAGGGGATTTACAAAGAAGAATGATCGAACCCCCCCCCCCGATCCAGGTATGTAAAACATTTTGTGTTGTACCCAGAAAGGCTGGAGGCTGCCAAAGGTGCTTTAACTGAGGTCTGAATACAAATACACAGGGTCTCTGACTAGAACGTCTTGCACCTTTCACAGCCTCACTGTTTCCTGTTCTGTTCAATTTTATATATTTTTTTCCCTACACTATGAACTCTCATTGTGTTCTGCGTCCTGATTGGCTAAAAGAACATCAACCATAGACAATCATTCTCCTCCATGTTGTGTTTCCTGTACAGTACAGAATGCGTTTATCTTGC
Organism: Maxillicosta whitleyi; assembly: GCA_029822895.1. Taxonomy (NCBI): domain Eukaryota; kingdom Metazoa; phylum Chordata; class Actinopteri; order Perciformes; family Neosebastidae; genus Maxillicosta; species Maxillicosta whitleyi. The sequence continues at coordinate 13,863 of JAPSES010133838.1, forward strand.
CAAATTTACATAAATGTTCTATCGCTAGCAGTGTGACTCTGAAGTGCTGTATGTTTGCAAGTGTTCTCCTCGACAAAACCCACAATATCGACAAAGCGGTCTGCACCGACAACCAAAAGCACCTGCGATCCAACCCAGAAGGCAGAGAAAGATGCTAACTATCGCACAAAAAGTCGGACTTCCGGACAAGCTGAAGGAAGGTAGAAGTTACGCAGCTGTAATGAAGTGTGTGGTGAGGGGTTTACTGAGACAGGTTTCATTTTGAATTTACTACCTTATGTGTCGCTTTAAGTTGCGGTCTATGGGGAATGACTCACTTTCAGAAACAGCCTCAAGTGGCCACTGATGTAAGTGCATCTGTTGTATCCACCAGGTTTCCATGTGGTTTAATCCTGTATACAAGGGTGTAGGTTTGGTTTGGAAAGTGGTGGGGACATAAATTTGCCATATTGTCTGGGGCCTTTTTTTTTTTTTTTTTTACAAACATCCCAAGACTACATATAGGCGGAGCCAAAGACAGAAAGCGCCAATCATCATCAGAATAGCTTTTTCAGGTGGGGAAAATACTGGGAAAATAGTAATACCCTATGGAAAATACTCAAATAAAAAGGTCTAGTGTGATTTGTAAAAAAAAAAAGTGGTGGGAAAAATTTAAGGTCATCTCGAAAGTGGTAGGGACATGTCCCTGTATACTACGCCCATGCCCGCTGTACAACTGAGCAAAAAGATAAGAACGTTAGAGTCTCAAGTTTGAGTAGACACCTCACAGATCCTCAACTGGCAGCTTCATTAAATAGCATCCGCCAAACGCCAACATCTACAGTGGAGAGGCGACTCCAGGCAGACTCCTGGCCTTCAGAGCAGAGTGGCAAAGAAAAAGCCATATCTGAGAGTGGACAATAAAAGAAAAAGATTAATATGGGCAAAAAAACACAGACACTGGACAGAGGAAGACTGGAAAAAAGTGTTACAGAAGGATGAATCAAAGTTTGAGGTGTTTGGGTCAAACAGAAGAACATTTGTGAGACTCAGAACAACTGAAAAGAAGCTGGAAAGGTGTCTGATCTGTCAAGTGTGGTGGGGGTAAGATGATGGTCTGGAGTTGTAAGGTGTGAGATTTGTTTCAGGTGTCTGTTCTGGCTTTACAGGGTTGACTTTTTTTGTTTTTTTGTTTTTTTTGGACCAGGCATGGTTACAGTGGAGACCAGGTTGGATGGATTAAGTAAAAGTGCATGGGGCTGGTACACTCAAAAAAAAAAAAAAAAAAAAAAAAATTACCCTAAAAAGTAGACTTTATGTAATTTAATCACATGACAAATTTCCATGTAATTCTATCACATAAAATGTAAGTTAATTCTGAGCC
>JAPSES010133848.1:0-15223 GCA_029822895.1 Maxillicosta whitleyi
TGGACTTTGTGAGTTCTGCCTTCAGTGAACTGTATGCTGACTGTAACACAAATAATGTATTAATCATTATTCTTCTTTCCTCCACCAGCACAGACAAGATGACACATCTTAAAAATAAAAATACAAGGTCACATGGAATTTTGGTGGTGTCTGTTTAATGGATGTTCAGTTAGGGTTGTCATAGAGACGACACTAGACACACAGACTGTGAAATTTCCATCTGTCATCCTACCTAAGTGCTATGATTGGTTGGATGTTGAAAGATTGGCTGTATTATGAAGGCTAGAATAAAAGCTCATAATGTACCATAAAATGCAAATTCCCATATATATATATATAAATATATCAAAACATCCGTCCATTTTCTGAACCTGCTTTATCCTCACTAGTGTCACTGGAGCCAGTCGCAGTTTCTCCAGGGCAAAGGTGGGGTACACTCTGGACATGTCGTATATCAAAACACCTTATGGCAATAAAAAGTGAGTAGAGGGAACAGTTTCATTAATCATCTATTCTTTAAGGAAGTTAGTATCATGATGACTAAATAACCATAACCAGTAACCAATAGCGTACTTGAAGGACCAAAACGGTGTGTTCCTTCCTGCTCTAACAATGGTGTGCCCATTCTTGCAAGACGTGATTAATGAGGAATCACTCATGTTCAGGAGAGAGAAGGTCCTCAGGGTCTGGCTGTGTCCTTCTTATAGGTGGGCATCAGGGAAGGCCAGGGGGTCCAGTGGATGGCGTTAGGTAGCAGACTGCTGGGTCCCAGAAAGTCATGTGCTGAGTGGTTTGTGTGGCCTTGCTCTGTTGTTTTTCTTTTGCAAGTGGGTGCTTCCTGTACGGGGGGTGGGGGGGCAGAACAGCTGAACAAGTCCACGATTTACCACACAATGCAGAGTGTGTGTCTGGCTATTAAAGCACTTTCAGATCTTCATCTCCTTCCCTGTCCACAGAAGGATCTGTGCCATAAAAAAGCAGCTTCATAGGATTGCAGGTGCAACTGTTCAGTCGTAGTAGGAAACCCACTGCTTTGTGTTTCAGGTTTCCCCAATGTCACTGGTGCATTGGAATGCATGGACATCAAGACAGAATGGGCCCCAGGTGCTCATGAGGTGGATTTTGTGAATAGGAAATCCTTTTACAGCATTAATATTCAGGTGAACATGGCTTTTACTGTAGATGTTGTTAATTAACAAACACTGTGCATTGCTTGTGATGTGCAACGTTTGGCATAATAGTCTTCATCTTCTAATTTCAGATGGTCTCATCTGTGTTGTGACACAGTGGCCTGGCCTCCTGAATCTATCAGCACTTATCACCAGGTGAGCCACACAACCTGTGTTAATAACCACTGTTTACATCATATCTGTGTCCACAATGTCACTGTGTTTATGAGGTTGTGATAATGACACACATGCTGATGGTGTTTCTGGGGAACAGGGGGTCTGCCTGCCAGCCTTTTCTCCTGACACCGTACATAGACCCCCAGGAAGCACAGGGAGCCTACAATTATGCCCATGTCAGGACAAGAGCCAGGATCCAAATGACCTTTGACCTCTTGAAGGAACACTTTCACTGTCTTCACCACTTCAGGGTCTGCCCTTTGAGATCATGTGACATCACTGTGGGCTACCTGAAGGAGAGGGAGGGGCCCCAGAGTGCCATCACACATGGACAAGGACAATCCTACCATCCTCCATGATGACAACAGTGGTTGGCTGGTCAAGGACCAATTTGTGTTCAGATATTTTAGTTAACATGCATGCTGTAAATTTAAGTGAAATATGTCCTGCATTAGCATAAGAATTTTTTTTTTTTTTTTAAACATTTTTTTTTTAAATTCAATTTAAATAGATTTGGCCTCTTACGATGTTTGTGTTAAATACTATGTGTGAGTACTGTGTGTATATAAGGTTGCTTCATTTGTCTGTTCATTTGTTGTGTATGGATTGTCCCGTATTTATTTCAATGAGCAGACATGTGGGCTGTATTCTATACAGACCTTTGAATGTATATTTATGCTTATGTTCTATAATACACTTTAATTCTGTACTTTCTATCTTGTAGAGTGACTGTGTGACTTCAGTTTTAAAGGAACTGATTGTAATGAATAAGGATAAAACAGTTATATTATGTTGCTCTTTAATGTGTATTTATGACATACACAATCTATGGGAACTGTAAGTTATCTAATGATAGCAAAATCCAAATGTAATTAAAAATATTGAAATCAATGATCACAGCAGTTGAAATAATGACAGTGGGTTTAGTTGAATGTGGTTCCATTGTGTAATGGGCAATGGAATAACTTGGTTTCCATTTGTGCTGTTTCTGACTAAGATAAGGGATGAGATTAAATAGATCCTGGGCCTTAAGCCTGGTCTGGAACATGTTGGCTCTACAGAGTACATCTCCACGGTAACTTATGTCACAAGATATCCCACTTTCCACTATCCTGCTTTTGTGCAACCAGATCACGGATAAGTTGAGCCGGGATAACTAACATATCCTAGCTTAATCGCTTATCTTAGTTTTGTGCAACAGCCCCCTAGTATCAATGATGGAGATTCAGAGTACAATGTAAAGTCGTCTCCATCACATCCCAAAGATTCTGTCGGATGTGGATGGCGAATAATCCAACCTTTCATTTGGTGCTGTGACTTTTGACCTTGAAAGGTCAAACAAATGCCAATTCATGTCTTGCTGTTGGACTGCAGTACCCTTGGTTATTCATGTAGTGTAAACCCCATTTATTTGTCTTTTTGTTATTTCCTTTTTCTCATTCTCTGTCTTTTTGTTGACCTGTTATGACCTTTGCGTTGTTTTGATTTATGGCTGTTGCATTTTTGTGCCAGTGGATGGCGCTTGTAGACCAGATGTGAATCTGAGTAGCCTGTACGTGAATGTGACGAAACCAAAACTTAAGCAAGTGACTGTATATACTGTGTAATATTCTGAGAAAAAATTGAATTGAAAACGAACCCTCAAAATTCAGCACACTGTTGAGGACATTTTTCATTCGAGTGTGCAACATTCACATAGGCTACATGTATTCATTCAGTATACGTCTATATTATATCCTCCTGACACCCAGCAATGCATTTTTGTCCTCTATAGGGGGCAAGTTTCATAGTTTTACTTTACAAATACTGTCCACTGCAAAGGACATTCCATTAAAAATATAAATAAATTAATAAAAATTATTTAAATAAATATATTGGAAAAAACTGTTATATTATGCAGTTTCTGATCAAGACACTTGTTTAATGCAAAAACGCTAAAACTCTCAAATTTCTGGTTTTCAGGAGGATATCGAAAGCCCCAAACCAAAATGCTTCAGTAGAAATGAATGCACTTTTACACCCCTAAACAAAACAGACATTAATAAAGGACGTCTTTTTTCGCCCCTGCACAGTAATATGTGGAGTACATTCCATTGCTGCTATTTACAATGTCGCAGACTGATGTTATAGATACATAGACTGAACACAAGTGTGTTTTTTATGTACAGTAGAAGTACACACAGGGCTTCTCAGAGCTACTACATTTGGTTTTTCCATGTTTTATGAGGTTAAAATGAGCAACATGTTGATGAATGAATGAATAGATAGAATTAATAGATTTGTGACTAAACAAGCTGGGTTTTTATGGCCCTTTTCCTTCAGGTATCAGTGACACATGATGGAAGTCAAGTCAGGAAGAGTGAGAAACTGCAAAACTTTAAAGATGTTAAATATACCCAGATCCTCAAGAGTTTAAGTTCAGTGGTTGTGAGCTATGGTAAATAGCACAAATGTGTTCTTCATGTCCGTGTAAACACTTGCACATTTGTTTGGCACCAGAGACTGTTTCCAACAAAGACCGATCCAGAGTTTTTTTCATTTTGTGTGTTGCTTGACTGATGTCAATCCAATGAGAGGATCTGAGTTTTTGTGCAGCCGGAGTCAGATTTAAAGGTTGGCAAAGTACAGACAGCTCCAGAAAACATTGAGTTTTATGAAACAAAAGTGTGCATCAGCCTGTCATCGTTCCAACAGTCCAAAGTCTGAGCTTCACAAAGACCCCTTGTATCACCCTCAAAATAAAAAACAAAAAACATGTTTTCCTCGTAACTGAGTGTGATGCAATATGGTTGCATATCTCCCAATGTTTACTCTCCATCCTGATCCCCCTTCAGTGTGTGATTTAGGATCGTCTCTGGTTTCATGATCCTGAGTCTCTTGTGAGCTACTGAGGTATAAGCACATCTTTCCTTTTACAACTCAAAGAGCACTCCCTTTCGTATTCCTATAATACCCTTCAAACTGAGGCATCATAAATATGGAACGCCTCTTCTCTCACCAGGCAAAAGGTCTTCTTTGACATGTCTTTAAATTACCCCACAAAAACCTCCAGTGTCAGGAAGAATTTTACTCCTGACCTTTTCCTGCTACAACGTGGGATAAGACTATTAAAGGTATTTACTGTATCTTGTAAAGAGAGAACAGGGAGAGAGATGTGTGAGAACGTTCCTGGAACATTTTTCAACATTGAGGTAATCCTTTTCAAATATACAGGCAGCACTTTTAGACAGCAGTGGCATTAGACATGGTTACATTTTTAGATACAGGGAGTTGGTCTTTGGCATTTGGCAGCACTTCTGGTATTCTGGTCCTACATTTTGACAAGTTTTCCTTTAATACTTTATTTGAAACTACATTTGTTGTCAGTGGGATTGCAGATATTCCTCCTCGGGCCTTCACACAGTAAAACATACCATATATCTCACCTGCCTGGCACTACTTCACTGGGAAAGCACTTGCAGAAGAACCAACAGGACCATTCTCTCACTGACTTATGATTGGCTAAAGTCTTCTATGTGCTAGAATTCCTAAAGACTGAGAGCAGAATTCAGAGACAAGGCAAGTGTCTAGTTTCCTCTAGAGTTACAAAACAGTCAAAGGTTATTTTTTTTATTATGACATTTCTCAGGACAGTGACCCCAAATGTAACCGTTCAACACACAATGCTTCCTGCTCTATTTTTTGTCGATTAATGATTGATTAGGGTTCTAGCTAGGATTTTATTTTAGAGTAGGGCTGTTGACGGGATTTGTGCAGAAGCTGAGCTGCCACGCGTAAAAGAACGTCACCGTACGTCTGGGGCCTGACGTCAACACATCAGCACAGAGGGAGCCAATGGCAGCACACTCACTCACTCAGGCTGTAAATGCATCCTCCAAGGAGACGCACAAGAGAAAATACAGATAATTCAGAGTAGGTGCTTCGGGCAACCGTTAATGTTGGACCCTGCGTTTGATCTGGGCAAACAATTAGTCAAAATGCCGATACGCTGTACTGAAATTTAGCGTATCAGGTCAAATTTTTAGCGTCGGGAGCCGATATGCTGAATTACGCTAGCTAGAACCCTGTTGATTGATATTTATTGTCATTGCACATAAAACATGAACATGTTTCAGAGCAAAGAAAACACATTTCAGTTACAACTGATCAAGTTAAAACACAGACAAACATGGGAATACAGATACAGTTCTACTGACGAGTCGCCGTTGTCAGTGCCCCACAAAAATTATGCAGAGTTAAATAGCGACCGTCCTCGAGGAGAGCCGGAAGAGAAGATGTTGGCTTAAAATTCTCACAAATAGATGTAAAATATCGGCAGGGTTGCAGATCCTGTTTGTAGACACTGCTTGCCTTAAACTCATCTTGTAGAAACTTTCTGACTTCAGGAGACGAATAGGACATGGGAAAACTAGAACATTTCTGTCAAAATTTCCATTGTGCATACTAGGGATGAGAATTGATCAGAATTTAATGATTCCGATTCCATTATTGATTGTGCTTATCGGTCAAATTCCTTATCAATTCTCTTACCAATTCTCATTGGGAGAAGAAATGAAAGAGTACAAATAGGTTTGTTTCCATTAACATACTTTTATATTTGCATATTTGCACAGAAAATACACTGTCCACCCCAAAAAATTCACACATGTAATATTTGACGTCACCACCTTTGTTTTTGATTCCAGGAGACATTCAGTGGATTTAAGTGCACAAATAGTTCTGATCCTTCCATGGGTCAGTACTGCAGTGGTTCATAATGTAGATGGATGGATGGATGGATCAGGGGGAAAACAATTCAGAACTATATTATATATATTACTATATATTATATTACTTAATTGCAGTGTGTTTGCACCAACTGATTTAATTGTTTGCATAATGTCTTCCCAATAGAAAAAAGAAAATGAATAAGAAATATTTTTCTAGTTTTCACAATTTCATTACATTGGTTGATTGCACAAATGCAGCACAGTATTGCCAATTTTTTTTTAATTTATTTATTTATTTTTTTATGGGTCTTAAATCTGTTGAATTCTGGGCTCAAATTCATACTGAAGAATTATGAGAGAGAAAAAAACAGTTTGAAATACAAATAGACATTCATCACTTATTGATGCATGGTTTTATATAATACAACTGAATGAACCTGCCTCATTAGAAGTTATTATAGTTTATGTGAACATGGCTCGGTGCTCGTCTCTCCACTCAAACTCTCCAGTAATCACATTCCTGTCTGGATGAGTTCATTTTGGGAAAAATAAACACCAGTATTGAGACGTTTCAATATCATGTAGTTTCTTCATGTGTGGACTAAATAGTGAGCACCCGGGGAACTGGAGCAGAAGACAGTTAGAGGGGCCCCGGAAAACAGCGATGGGGAGGTAGTAGTTTGTCAACTCTCCACAAGCACGCCTTTAATTGCTGAGTAGCAGCGTTTGTGCCAAGCTCTCCGGAGGCCAGCACTGAGTTTTAAGATGTTAATATGAGGTGATTGAGTGGTTCAACAAGCATAACTCTGCCTGGGGGTGTCTTCCTCCTCCCGCCCATCCTCTCTTCCAGCCTCGGCGGGGTAATTTGGAGTGGAGTGTAGAGCTGTGTTGCTCATTACTGCTGCCTTGCCCGTTGGCCCCTGTGGACACGGTGGCCATAGCTCAGCAGTCCTTCGCCTGCCAAAAAAACAGGGACAGAATAAGGATGAGAGATATTGACTGTCTATCACTGAGGGCTAATGCGAACTCCTAGAGGAAAACTGCACAGCGTTGAGGAATGTGTCACTGCAGAACTCTCAATCCACGCGAAATGATTTTGTGTTTCTAATAACTTTGCGTCTGTTGAAAAGTTCAACAGAGGCTGCTTTTCCATTGAACATATGCACAAAACTTTACTGACGCAACGAGCAGGCTTTTCCCTTCGCTCTCTCCGTTCAGTAAATGCTTTTCCAACGTTCACCCGTGTACTAGACCTTTGCTTGTCCAACATCCTCTTCCTCTGTCTTTGCTCATCTGTTTTTTTTTTTTTTGTCTTTTCTTTGGTGGCTCAACCATGATTCAAACAACTGCAGTCGATCGCTACCGAGTCGCCGCTAAATGCTAGCTCACTACTAGACAATACAACTGTGCCGTAAAACAATTGCTCTTCTTCTCGCCTCGTGTATCGCAAGACTAGGGGCTATCGGCCCGAATGCTCAGAACTTATGGGGTTTTCAGCCTACAGACCCCCCTTCGGTACGACACAGAGCTCATTCACCCTCTATTGATTTGTTTAAGCATGGGTAGACTCCTGTGGGATATTAATTAAGTTGAAAATGCTACATAGTGTGGCTTTAAAATATTCAGAAATAACCTGCAATTATGGTTAGAGTTTAGCAAAAAAAGAGACAGAGTAGAGATATAAACAGAATTCATCCACAGCCCCATCACTGGTGATGTATCACTGAGACTATATATGACCACAAGAGGGAGTAAAGAGTCATTAAGACGATGAAATCTAAATCACTGCTGTTGTTTCCTCCATGAGATGAAGTTCTAAAGACAAAGTGCCTGGTGAGAACAGGCTTCTGGGGTCAGAGTTCAGGTCTAGAAGCTAAAAAAAAAAAAAGAAGCCCATTATTATCTTGAAAAAACAAGAAGGGCCAGGCTGAGGTTTGAAAAAGCAAAACCATAAGAATCAGACCAAAGAGGACTGGAGGTAAGGTCATGTTCTCTGATGAGACCATGATCATCTAACAATGGGTTCTGGAGAGGCCGAGGAACCACAGGGATTCGCACCTACTGTGAGATTTAAGGATGATCTATAAGGGTTTCAGCGAGGCCGGAATCAGGCAGATTTGTCTTTGTAAAGGACTTCCTGTCTGTCTTTTTTTGTCTTAAAACCACGACTAGGAACTGGAGATTGAAATTAGCAACAGCTTTAACCTCTTTATGTGAACCATCACTAACTAGAGCTTGTTTGGCACAGGTAGAACTTATACTATGTAATCTGCATGGTCCCTGTCAAATAAACTTTATAATAAATAAGATAAATCAAGACACATATAAGATGCTGCTTTCTTCTACTCTGAGGATATTTCCTTTTCCAAGCAGGGTGTTCTCCATACGACACACACACACACACACATATACATACACGCATAATCTTCCTCAATTGCTTAATGTTACTTAAAAGTTTACAGGAACCAGAACAGACAGTCATTTTACCAGATAATGTTTTCTCGAGTTCACAAAAAAAAAAAAAAGAAAGAAAGCTAACAGACTAGAAAATCATACAACAGGCTGAAACAGGATTCAATATCACATCTCACATCTTTTAGTATCACACTACCTGATTGCTCCAGGAGACACATCGTCAGTCTGAAAATACATTTGGTGGACCACAAACAGGATTCTGCAGCTGTGTTCTTCTGTAGCTTCTGCACAAAACTGACAGGAGTAAAAACTGTAAAATAAATAAATAAAAATTTAAATTAAATCAAAATAAATAAATAAAATAATCCATGCATGCCAACCCACAGTGATGTCTACCTGCCAGGCATTAGGAGCGCTAATTTATTTTGATTAAGCTGAAATATGCAGGCTGTGTATGTTCGCTGCATCAGTTTTTTGTCAGGATGTGACGGTTATGAAATGATGAAACATGTGGAATGGAAAAAGAAACGGAAACATAACAAGAAAACACAAGGTAATAGTATGTTATTGAGTTCAAATTAAATAATAAATCCACCACCATCTCCTCTGAGATGAAATACAAAAAGGGACATTTAAGGTCATCCAAAAATATTTACCTGTCTAGCCATAGCTGGATACTTTATAAGTTTATAAGAATATGCTCATTAAAGACCCAGTGTTACTTTTGTATCAGTTCCCAAATGAAATTTTCTCTATATCTAGCCTTTCTTCAGTAATTTGTCAACATTTATTATGACATTATCTCCTGTATTTCACATTTTACCAGTATGACTCAAGTGTTTTCCTGTGTTTAATGTACTGCTCATAAAGGTGTTTGTTTAAGTTCAAATTAAAGCTGATTATTTTATTGAAAACAGAAGAAAAAGTGTCTTTTTCAAGAAAATCTCTCATTAGCTCAACATAAACCCAGTGTTTCCATCCACTGTCATTGATCCAACTCCATGGATTTTACTGGTGAATCAATGTTGTAGAAGAAGACAGTGTTTCTATGGTAACATCCAAAATGAACATCTAAATGGGTCATATCTGATGACCATGAAAAGATGACAAACTGTATTTTACAGCAGTTATTCACATGTATTCCTAGGATGAGTGGATCAGTGGGTATTAAACACTTTGGATCAATAGACGGTTCTGATCACCAATGAATGTTTGGGTTTTAATGGGTTAATTCGTACACATAGTGTTGAAATCATAAAATGCATAATGCTCTATTCATGTCAGAAAAGCAATGAAATAACATTCAAATTGTCTGTTCTTTAATGAATACTTGCACAACTACATTGTTTTCTGCATGACATTGGAATTACAGCTGCCGTTAAGCACTTCTCATGACCATGAACCCTGCTCATTACTCCGCTGGCAGTAATAAATACAGCAGGAACAATAATATGATACAAAATGATGGTGATAATAAACATCGCATCACTTCATTTAACCAACTAGAGATTAACTCAACAAAGACAGATGACGTAATCAAAGATGTTTGTGATTGAACTCTATCTAAACCAACATGTCATCTGAAAACAAAGGTGAAAAATAAGCTGAAATTCCCTGAAGACGGTTTAAAAGTTGGTTTTTCATTAGTGGTGCGTTGGCTGCATTTTGATAGCTTATAAACTGAGCTCTGAGAAAGAAAAGATTGTGTGAAATGGCCAAGAAAAGGAGCGTTCTTATTCGATCTGATTACACTGATTTTCTGCGACTGCATTCCTGGATGAGTGGATAAATTGGTTCTGTTAACCCTTTCATGGCTGCCGTCAGTTTACAGTTTTTTCAATTACTTTCTACTACTTACTACTACTACATAATTATTTTTTTTGAACATCGTCAAATACTACTCATCACACTAGTATCACAGCGTATTCATTTTATTTACACTGTCTGACATCATCTAAGGACCATTAGACCTCTTCAAATTTGACCTTTTTCATCAAATGTATGCAAACTGATATTTTTCCCATTCTCCAAGGTCTACATTAACTAAATATACCAGTTATTTTGATCTTGGACCTTGGCTATGCCTGCCTCAAGAGCCATGTAGTTTTATTGTTGACATTTTTCAAAAATGCTGCAAAATCCAGGATATTATGTCCTTGTTTTCATTGTAGCTTCCCAGAGGTTGATGCAATAGCATTGAAAGTGGCACCAAATGGAAGCCAATAACATTTTCTTGCATACTGTGGTAAAACACAATAAAATATATGAACACCTGTGTACATTTTAACCTATTGTAACACACAAACATACATATTTTTTATGCTTGGGAAGGGTGACATCATATGATACATAACTTTACCTCAAAAATGTTACTCTTAATGCACATGTATCACATATTATCACTAATTGTGTTTTATCTCTGTATTTCAAATTGTCAGCCAAGATTGATTTGTTAAGATTTGTGACCTGCTGACGTCATGGCATCTGGAAGAGTACACAGGGGGAAAGTGGTCAGCGCTAAAAGAGAAGAGGATGAACCAACTGAGAAGAGAAGAAAGGTGGAAACTCCTGCCACACGGTCACTCAGTGATGTGTATCTCATTGGATAACGCAGTTCCAGCATCAGGGACTCGAGACTTCCTACTAATCACCAGGTGTTCCAGTATTTCCTGCATTTGAGGAACGAGGATCCCAACAGTGACAATAGGTCTGTAGGCCATGAACAATGGATGTCAGCTTGACTTTCTGGAGTATGGCAAGGTTTAAAACACTAACCACAACAACCACAGCCTTGAAGTCATTCATGTAACTGTGGCACTGGTTGTGCGAGTGTTTATCCTATTTTGTGTGGTAGTGGAGGCTGATCAAACAAAGTCATTAAGATCTGTGCATCCTCCCTTCAACACTGCAGACACCATGGCTGTAGTCTGGTAGTCAGAGTGCCAGCTGATCTGCAGTGCTACAGATCTGATCACTGGTCATAACTGACCGTGGAAAGTGTAGGTTATTGTGCTTGGTTTTGGTGAACAGCCTGGTGTTGTCTCAGTGGATTCAGAATCCTCACTAGTGCCTTGATTGTTTTCTGTCTTCATCAAATGAAATTTCCCCAATTTCTGCTGCTGCAGAAGTCTCACTGATGGTAACATTCTATCTTCTCTTTCTTCTCTGAAGCTTTTCTCGCTAGACTTCTTCTGAAACACCTTGTCATGACCTGACGTGCCAGGAGAGTGATCTGTTGGTCCAAGTAGAACTTGATGTCCTCTTCCTTGGCCTCCTTTGTGAGCAGCCTGTTGCTTCTTATCTCCTCCACAGCATCTTTTGATTCAATATCAAAAAACTTGCTTAAGTCCTTGAGAAAGTTAGTTCATTTCTGATTCTCTGGTTCGTTGTCTCTTCCCTTGTTTTTGATCATTTTCCTGCACTTGAAGCAGTGCATGAAGCAGCTTACCATGAACAGGGATGACGGCACATACGCTTTGTCGCACACTTGGGATGTGGTCCTGAATTCATGTATCACTATTTACTGTCTACTCTGATTTTTGTAAAACAGCAGGTCACAGAGAAAACTGTCTGACCGATCAGTGGTCTGCAGTGGTTCTACGTCATGGTTTAGTATCGCTTGGAACCTCAGTGGAGGTGGCACCAAAAAAGTAGTACCAGATTCCAGATTTTTTCGTAATGGAAACGCAAAAAAGCTGAGTCAAGTTGAGTTGAGCCGGTACCATGTAGTGGAAACGCAGCATAAATTACATATATCAGGGTTCCCACAGGGTCTTAAAAAGTTTAGAATTTACAAATCTGTGTTTAATACCTTAAAAATTCTTTGAAATGTATTAAATTTGTTTAAAAAAGTTAAAGTTATGTTGCATGAAAAACGTGTCCGTTAAATGTCCGAGCTGCAAAGAAAGTAATGTTATTCTACTCAGTACCACCTGCTCCACCTCGGCAATTTATATGGAAATTAGGAACCAATTATCGTTAACTTTGAAGCCCCTGCTGAGAAATGAGTCAGAACTGTGGGAATCAAGGTGTTGGAGTAGATAAATACATTTTCCTAAAATTTAGGGGTTAGACATTCTTTACCAGTACAACTGTGATAGCAGCTGTAAAATGGGCATTAAATTCTGTTCTAAATAGTCTTAAAATGGACTCAAATTTAACTTTACAAACATGTGGGAAGAGAGAAGAAGAAGAGTAGAGTTTTTTTTAGAGAAGAAGAAAAAAGAAAGTCAATAATGACAAATATGGGTGACAGATGAGGTATTACTAATGCTGATATTGAGAGGAGTTACTTGTTGTAAATACATCAGTAGTGTTTCACCACCTCACACTGTCACTTTTTTTTTTTTTTTTTTTTAATCCATAATTTCTGGGATTTATTCTCTTCAAATCTCGACATTGCCATTTTTATCAGTACTGCTCCATTTTTTTCCATTTGGGTTCGTATCCACAAACTCCCAAAGGACAGAAAGAAATACAGTACACACGTATTAATTGTAGTGAACAGACAGAACGCTTGGTCCATATATGTGTCCTTATTTAACACTGAGCATAAATGAGCTTTGAGGTGTTTTCAGTTGGTCCCATCATGACTCTGACACCACAAATCAATAAACACTATTCTGTTTTATTTGTATGACACCCACTTCAGTAATGCCTGAATCTTTATCTGTTTCCAGGCCGATAAAGAACCACACAGGTGTTGGTTCTCACACCTAATCTTGAATCAGCTGAGGGTTTCTCATGGGAACCGGAATCTTGGTTCCCGACAGGCACCAAGTAAAATGACTTAAACCATAATGACGTGCCTGGATGTCACCAGGTTGATCCGTGTAGAAAGTAGAAAAATAAACCAAGAAAACCTGAGTGTGGGAAATAGCCCGAGTTGTAATGCTCTGTGTTGCATTAAATAAAAATACATCTTTTGAGAGATCTGCATTATTATTATTATTATTATTATTATTATTATATTCACTTGCAGATGTGGTTTTTCTCCTATGACCTATCCCATCATGGATCAGTCCTATTACATTTACGGTAAGTGTCGAGGGACAAAGCAGTAGCAATACCACATCAACCCTCTTTTTTTTCTTTTTTTGGAGGCGGAGCTACGCCCGGCTCGCATAATTCTTATAATAGTGTAACTGTTGGGGGAAATGGACCCAACATTGGGCTGGACAGGTTGAAAACAGCTTAACAGTAAACATATTAATCAATTTCTTCTGGAATTTTGTTATTCTATTATTATTATTATTATTCCTCATGGAGTATGAACTACAGAAGGCAGACCCAACACATTAAAAACATCTTTGTGACCTTTGTGAATGTGACCTGGGCGACAACACTTTGCTGTGCTGGTACAAAACAAATGTATTGGTTTAAATAAAGCAAAGACTCGCATTCATTTCGACCAATGAAATTTCGATGGCAGGAATACCTGAGAATTAAGGAAATAACAGTTAAAGAGAGGTGACCTTTTTATGTATTTTTTTTTTTTTTTTACAATCATCTATTCAGAGTTAAAACAACTGCTTTAAAATTACAAGACTAGACAGACCCACATGACCACCCCTACAGACCTGTCACATATACAAGTGTATCCCACGCACACTCCCCACAGCTCGCCCCTTCTGCCTAGGAAAAGACAAACAAACAATACAAGTTTCAGTTAGGAATAGAATACAGTTTAACAGTTGAGTGTAACAGTAGGTTAGAACAAAATCCTGGATGCAGTTCATATACTGCGAACACTCGGAGACAGTGTATGAGCTGTCCTATTGAAAAGTAAAAGTAATCCAGTTGATCACACATGTACGATACAGGCCCCCAACATAGGCCAGACAATATGGGTGGATTATTTCCTGCATGTAAAGCAGCAGCTCTGCACTTCAGTCTGAAATGAGGGAAAACATAATTCGTGACAGGCCTGCATTAAAAGCTAACCTTTTTAACATCAGCATATGTAGTAAACAGCAGGGCTAGTGATGTTACCTGTGACACCAAAGCTTCGAAACGTGTCAAAATAAGGAAAACAATTTTCAGCGGTGCTTATATTGGAGCTTGATTCATTTTTTTACTGACCATGTGACCCATAGGCAATGGTAGCGGTTCACGCTTCACTGCAGATCAATCTGTGCAGGGGATTTGAAAACAAAAAAAAAAATCAAATAAATAAATGTATGATGTAGGTTTATCCAACTTTATTGGAACAAAAGTATCGGTAAATGTCGGCTGTAACCACAGACAGAAACATTATTGTGAATCTCTCAAACTGAATACACTCTTAAAGGTATTAAACTTGATATAGTAGGTCTTAAGTTATGTAGTCATAACCTTGTTCAGTATATTGTGTTTGAATGTGCCTGGGAAATGTCCAAAATAGAAAGAAATTAACGTTAGTCAACTCAGTTCCACCTGTTCCAACAATTATCGCCTACTTTGACACCTGGTGAGAAACATCTCAGAACAGTGGGAATCGAGACATAAACAAGTCATGAATTTAAGCTGTTATGACCATGAAATAGGCTGTAAAATATTACATTACATTTTGTTGTAAGTAGTCTGAAAAAGTCTTAAATGTAACATTTAGAATCATTTAGGAACCCCGGATAAAGGACCAAATATGGTAACTTCAATTATCATGATTTTCTACATACAATATTTTTGTTGCTTTTTTAAAGTGACACATAAGGTAGTAAATTCCAAATGAAACCTGTCTGGGTAAAGTGCTTATAAACCACAGCCGCAGGGCTC
>JAPSES010133864.1:0-15220 GCA_029822895.1 Maxillicosta whitleyi
AAACCGGACCAGAACTGGGCTCACAGGACACTGTCGGGGGTAAGTCAGTGTGGATGTACTACACTGATGAGGGGATAAAATACAGATTCATGTAAAAATACACAACTATCCCTTTAAAGTCAAATAAACATTGAAATTAAGCTCAGATGACTGAAAACTCTACATAAGCATATGCACATTAACCCTTTCATGCATACTGGTCACTCCAGTGGACAGTTATTCTGCAGGTGTTCTATTGTATATTCACAGGTTTCGTTGTTTTAGTTCCATATCAACCGACACAATGGGCGTTTATGCACCATCCCATAATACATGACTGTGACTGATATTCACACCATTAATGTAACTTTGCTGTTCTTGATAAACCTGATCTGCACTAACATATTTGAGTCTCTCTTTTTTTTTTTTTTTTTTGCACATTATCTCCATGAAGTGAGTAATAGCTAGTATTAGAGTGTGTTCAAATGAGAAAAAACATTAGATTAGCTGCATGAAAAAATGTTTTTATTTCATAGTTTTCACACAGCTCATCACTTTCTGTTATTGCCTTTTAAATGCATGTGTCTTTGCTACAAAAATTAAACACATGGTATTCAGCTGAGTGGACATTTTCGCAACTAAATAATCACATAATATAATAATCACATTGTTTTGTTTTTTTCATGCCTAAAGGGGAATAAAAACATTCATAATTCATGCATGAAAGGGTTAATTTCCTACAGACTAGTTTTAATTCTCTAATGTGATTAATGTTACGTGGAACTGAAGTTTGTCTCCATAAGGGAACTGAATCCTTATATGTGAATAATTCTGTTACCTCACCCATACATAGGGTGGGGTATTAACACTATCTGGAGGCAACAGACACAGTAGCTCTCCTCTTTCTTAAACACACATATACAAACACTACTCTGTTTTTTTTTTTTTTTTTAGCCCCTTATCAACACAACTGCTAGCCATCAACAGCCTCTCCAGTAAGTAACACTACAACCAGGAAGTCCTCAAGTCCTCTGGAACAAATTTCCCGACAAAAAAAACCACCACCCTTCACCTTAAACCATG
This sequence comes from Maxillicosta whitleyi, assembly GCA_029822895.1. Lineage (NCBI taxonomy): Eukaryota > Metazoa > Chordata > Actinopteri > Perciformes > Neosebastidae > Maxillicosta > Maxillicosta whitleyi. The sequence goes on from JAPSES010133864.1 coordinate 1,063, forward strand.
TGTAAACATACTCTATAAAAGCAGTCTCCGCCTCATAGGCTCTTTTGAAAAATGTGAACCCAGTGAGTTGCTGAGCGAGAACCAATAGGGTTTGTGAAGATGATAAGAGTTCGCCAATCTGCACTGGAGAGAGGTTTGACATTTGAGCAGTGGACGTTGACAAAAGTGAAATATTAGCCTCCACTGTAGCAACTGAGGTGTGGCTGAGGTTTAAGCGTTAAACCATAAAACAGTAAAATAATAATTAATCTGTTGATACGGGAATGCTTGTGAAACCAAAGGAAGGGAACTAACCTAATTTTAATACAAAGAGATGAAAAAATACAACATTTTAGGGTCAAAAATATATAAGATATTGCCTTGAATCTACATTTATTTATATTTTTCTCAATTTAATCAGAACTATGAGTTTGCTGTGAATGTAAGGTAGTTTTTCAAAGCATTGTTGAGTAATATGTTTATTATTTTCTTGATTAGTCAATCAGTTGTTTGATCAATAGGATGACACAAAATGGCCCAATGATGTCCATAATCCAGCTGTATTCAATTTACTTTCATTAAATAGCAGGAACACACAATATATTTTCCATTTAAGGAGCTGAAGTCAGAGGATCTTGACCAAAAAAAATCATGTAACTTAAGCCAATTATCATTTGTCAAAATTGTTATTTAATTCAGTAGTTCAAGTGAATAGTTGCAGCTTTAATCCATTCATTTGTGATTTGGAATACAGATCTCTTTCAGTACTTTCCAGCTGCTCTTGGTGTCTTTTGTCTAAATATGGACCAAGAGGCATTTTCATTCATTGTTCATATATGGAACTCCCGAAGCCCTTTGAGGAACTACACAATACGTCAGAATTTGATACCAAACAGCTTACTCTGTGGAAATTTTTCATCCAAACCTCACACCTCTGACTGGTTCTCTAACTGTATCACACCTATAATTAACTGTAGGCTCCGGCACAGCGGCACAAAAGCCCCATTTAAATCATGTGATAAACATGCCCAACAATCACAGACAATAACACCTCATGCATACACATCAGAAAACCCACATCACACAATGAGCAGAGCGGCTCAACATCCACAAACTGGGACTGTGTTGCTGGTACGAACGTATAAAAGTAAAGCACTGGGCTCTGGCGCTCCTCCAACATGCAAAATAGGTCTGGGATTTTTTTTTTTTTTTTTTCCTTCTGCCTCCACTCAGATGCAGAGAGAAGAAAAGCAGCGAGAGGAGAGAAAGGTATGTGCACAGCATACTGAGAGAAAAGTTTGAAAAGTCCCTCAGTCTGAGAAAACACAGGCCATTTCACAGTGACAGCGCAGAGTGTGAGAGATAAATGAACTTAGACGGGCCGTAGAATGGCAAACACAACAAAAGACAGGCAGAGAAAGAAAGAAAAAGAAAGAGGGAGAGTGGACTTACTCAGTGTTTGCCAGTCTGTAGCATCTCCCAGCTCTGCTCTGGGCTTCAGTGCCTCTGTGTGTGCCGTATGATGAGTGTGTGACGTGTGAGCAGGGTGAGTGTGTGTCTTTGTGTGTGTGGGATCAGGTCAGTCGTCAGCAGCGGTGGTATGCAGCCTCAGCTCTGCTCTGCAGTATTTGTACTGAATAGGAGTGGGACGTCCTGACATCACAGCATTCATCTTCTTCTCTCCTCCTTCCTCTTCATTTTCTCCTCTCGGTTCCTGTAACACTACAAAGAAAAAACAAAAACCTCTACATTGGGTTAAATATTACCAAGTGGGACATGCCCCCTTTATGCTCTGTGCTCTGTGTTACACTGAAAATGTTCCTTGTGGTATTTACTCAACAGGATGTTTCAGGAAACTAAAACGTTTTTGCTGTTTTTCCAAAAAGACAAGTAACAAGTCAAGCATGTTTTCCCCCAGAAATGTGATCTCATTTGAGTTTAAACATGTCTGGCTTTGTTTTGATAAGATATTCCAGTTAATACTGCACTACATATAATCAGTAACAAGGCCAAACAATGATTTAATATTCTGTGTCTGTTATTTCACAACAGAAAATGAATGAGTTGTTTTCCTTATTTTAGAATGAAACCACACGCCTTGTTGCATAAATGGAATAGGATTTGTTGTTCCTTTATCAATGAGTTTTTCTTATCCTTAAACGTGCCACCTAAGCACCATGTTTCTCAAAAACAGACTTCTACTATGATAAACTACTGTTAACCATTTAATACCTTCTTAATTTAAACACGCATAACAAACAAAAACTGACCCTAATAGTAAACATCTATTTTTTTCTGCGGCCACCATGTGATGTGTGGAGAAGGGGTGGTGAGTTGGCTGTAATTCACCACTTCACCACTAGATGTTACATGTGTCATAAAATGTTAAATTCAACTTAATTTTTTTTTTTCTAATGTTTTTGGTCGACGTCCCTCTTTTATTTCTTCCTCGATGATTCTTCACATCTGTCTTGTATTTTTTTTGGTCTTGTTTTTTTTCTTTGTGTGTTGTTATTTTCTGTTGATTGCTGCTGTTGTTTATGTTATTGTGTATTCATCTGTGTTGCCTTCAAGGATTTACACATGTATGTATGTACTCATTTATTATTTACTTTTCTGGTATGTTAATGTGTGTGTGTGTGTGTGTGTGTGAGGATCATAAGTGAGATTAATTACTTACAAAAGATGTAAGTGATTTGACTTTTAATATATTATGTTGATAGGAAGCTAAAGGATAGACTGTGGTGCGGGAAGGGGTGGGATTAAATAATTATACTTTATATTTATTTATTATACTCCCACTCCTTTTCGAATGTGCAAATGAAGTCATGTATATGTAAAGTGTTTTTTGTCTTTAATTGTCTTGTTGCATATTCTAAATGAATAATTAAATCAAAATTATTCACATCTGTGAGGTATGTACACCCCCTTCCCCTCCTTAACTATCCATAATCATCTATTAACAAGCTTTTATTAATGTTTATTTATATACTGGCGGTCCTCTAATATGTAAAATTAATTTTCATTACATTCATTTGCATAGTTCAAGTCCTTGTAACGCACGTTGTTTCTTTTCCTGCTCGGTTAACATGAATTAAAATCTAGAAAATCTGTGTCTACACATGATTATGTACTGCACATAAAAGTACTTGTTTCCAGTCTGTCAGGAAAATAATCCTCCACCTCCATGGAGCTGGTTGTGTCCAGGTTGATTTAATCACCATAACACAACACACAGTCCAACTTTCACCCCCTTTTCCCATTTGTTTTAAACAGTTTTAAATCAGTCTGGTCATTTTATATGTTATGGTTTCCTATATTGGTATATATTGGTCATTTTTGCTTTAGAGAGTGTAACTGTATCCAAGGACACAATGATTTTAATTTCCCCTTACAGGATTTGTAACAGTAAAGTGGAAATGTGGGAGCACAGACCAGGAAATGCATGTCATTTTCAGTTTATTAATTTTATGTGACTGACAAAGGCTCCACAGCCCTGTGTACACCCTCTCCTCTCTCCCCCATCTTCCTTGAGGAAGTCCTGCTGAATTTGTATGAAACCATTAATCACAACACCACATGTGCAGGAAGGATCTGGATATTTATTCCACGGGAATTTTTCCGTCAACAGGTTGTTGACTCGACACAGTATCACACCAGCAGTGATTGTTCAGCCTTACCCCGCCCCATGGTGCCGAATCTGAGGAGTCCAGTTGGCTTGTGTAAGTGTCTGTCACATGTTTTGGAACAGGTAGAGTTATTAATATCGTCAAGTCTGCATATCATATGTACAGTAGAGGACTAACTATGAAGCTGGATATAAAGGGATATGTCAGCTCTACAGTAAATGGGTGTGATCTGCTGGAAATATTTACAGTAAATACGAGTTCCTCCACCTTCACTTGTATTCATGAAAACACATTACAAGGAAAAACAATAGTTCAAGTATACTATCATTTATCGTAAGCATGTAGTACTTACCAAAACAGCATATCAGTATCAGTTACGCATTAAAGTGAGATGTGAGATATGATAGACTAATTAATTAAAATATCAAAACATTGTCACAATAACTTTCCTGAAGTTCCTGTGTCACCTCTCAAATACACAAAGAAAATTCACATTTTTAGACAATTCAAGTTGAGCATATAAACATGTTATATTTGTTTAGCTAAGCCCACCCTATAAAAATTTCTAATATACTATTTTGGGACATATGTACTTTTAGCACCAGGATCTTCAATTACAAAAGACAAAAACTCAAACAATGAAAAAAAAAAAAGGGGGATTTTCTGGAACATCTGACACACATAGTCTCAGTTAAAATGAAACCCTGGCTGTCATTGGTCAATATATTTGAGTTTCTCCCCCAAATCCTGTTTCAGTGATACTGGAGGCTGTCTGTTTTGTTTGTCACAGTTGGTATCAGGGCAGAAAGCGCAAAGTCTGTGCATGGACACATGACAGCACACAACTTCTACACTCATAGGGGTCAGGATAGATTTCAAATGATCATCAAATGAATGAGTTTAAACACAGGTAACAATAAATAATTAGTAAAAAGGTCGACATAGGACTTTTCTCTGTGCTCTCTTTTCTTATCTTCTTATTGTTGTAATCTTTAATCTATTGAGGACATAAATGAAAGAGTAGCCTATATACACACAAATACAAGCTTTAGTCTTCTTCTTCTCTCAGGTCAAGGTCACATCCGCCTGGAAAAACAAAACACTGACGTGGGTATGGCAGGAGACTGAAAACATAAACATATCAGCCATAAACCAACATTTCTGGGTCAGTAAATGATGACAACAACGGAGCATGTGTGTTCATTTGTAGCCTATGTATATCACATGCAGACGTTCCATTGAATGGACAGATTAAATCATGTTGTTTTTCTAATCTTTGTTTCCTTTGAATTTTTACTGGGATTTTTTTTTTCCCACAGCACCACAAAATACATTTCATTGTAGTAATGCTTAACTGTTTTGATCTTACCTTAATATTTCCTTGAAAGGACACACCTAGGGAAAGTTTCCACAGTTAGGTAAAGGTAGTGATTACAGTCAGGGTGTGACAATACATGTTGTAGATTAGGCTTGAAGTCTCACAGATATGGTTATTCTGTGTGAACAGCAGCCTCTGCTGGACACTAAGGAAAACAGCACTTTTAAACCAGGATGGCAAGTGTTTAGGAAAACAGAACCCCACAGTTAATGGAGCTGATAAGGATTTATCAAATGAAAGGAATGAATGTGAACCATTGCACTTAAGGACAATATTGCTACACATTTAAACATTACTACACTTTTGTATTATATATTATGTGTTATGTATTATGTGTTATGTATGGTGGTCCCATATGAACCACCTCAGAACCTCAGTGACTGGCCTTTTGCTGGTGTCCAGAGTCAGGACTAAACACGGTGAAGCTGCGTTTCAGTTCCATGAAGCTAAAGTCTGGGCTGACAATAGCTCTGTTCAATTGTGCATACAACAACTGAAAGGGTTCTATCTGCAGTCTTCTCTTTTACTCTATTTTAAATGATTATTATTTATGTTTTACTGATTATGTTTTAATCATAATTGTGTGTTTTTGACCTGTGTCTTTTCCACTTTTGTAAAACACTGAATTGCCCTGTGTATGAATTGTGCTATACAAATAAATTTGCCTTGTCTTGCCTATTATGGACAAGAAAAAGAAAGACAGAGTTTTATTTTCAAGTTAAATATTCCTTTAAAAGGACACTAAAGACTTGAACAGACATTATGAAGAAGAATGTCTGGTGGGAAAAAAGTACTTAAAACACTATCATTTAATGTCTTGTGTGAAGTCTAAGATTTTATGGAATTTGAACAAGGAGTTAGGAAATCTAAACCCATTCTACATTATTTTGAGTCTTCTGAGCACATATCTTGAAAAGTTATGACAAACGTTATTGGAAATAGGAGTTAAAATAATTGGACTAACCTTTCAAAACTAGTCACTGAGTATTACTGCTGCCATCCACATCACATAAACTGAGGCAAACCAAGACACAAGTGTAATTAGCAACATCCCCCAGCATAATTAAAATAATTTAGGCAGCTTGCATACGTACCTATGTTTAAAATAGCTGACAAGCAACTGAAACATTTGCCTAGAAACATACAGTATAGGATGCTCATCTGTTTTTGTCATGAAATTAAATGAAATTACAAATGAATCAAATTGTTTGCAGAAATTATATTAATAAGTTCACAATACACATGTGGTATCAGCAATTATGGTTTTGAAGGACAGTACACAGCCAAAATAAATAAACAAAGAATTAAAAAAAAAAAAAATACACATATAGTATTTAGTTGGAATGTCGTTAGCTTTAATTATTAGAAACTTGCTGTTGTGGTGTAATTTATTATGTAATGTTACAACAAAAATGACAACATTTATTTCAATCCAGTGTTGCATACATTTTTGGCAGGATCTTGTTTCAATGATGGGATAGTTGTAAAGTTATGAGACCATTTTTAAGCTAAGAACATAGACAACATTACATCTTCTTCTGCTCATCCTACAGGTTGGACTCTGTGGTGCCCAATCCATATGTAAAAATGGTGTCACCTGTTCTTTGAATCACTTGTTTACAGTTTGATCCTGACGAATTCTGGCATTTTCATAGTTGAATACGCCTGCATCATCAGAGAAGAGAAAATCCATTTGTGTAAGAACTTGATCATTCAGTATAATCAGAGCTCATCTCATTTTTTGGACACAGAACATTGTTGAAACTAGACCAACTGAACCAACCCCAGATCATAACACTGCCCCCACAGGCTTGTACTGTAGACACTAGGCATGATGGGAAATCATTTCATCCTTCTCTCTTCTGACCCTGATGGACCCATTAATCAGGATCAGTCTGGATTCATCAGACCACATGACATTTTTCCATTGAAACACAGTGAAATCCATTTGCTCTTTATCAAACTGATGGTTGTTTATGTTGTTTATCTCGGATGCGAAGCTCCTCACTGCATCAGTTAAAAGGTTAAAGAACATGGTTTTAGCTAAAAACATATTAATCACTGCAGTAATTATCCTAAGGCAGGATCTTTATTTATTTAGGTTAGTTCAGTCCAGATGGTGCTGTTTTTCAGGTAGAGGTCAGTGAAGAATCCCGGGTCTTGTTTGTCTGAGACCTGATGTCAAGAACACCAAGAATACATGGTCACCAGTTTCCTTGACCCCTTTATCTGTACAATCGAACATGCATAGTAAGTCAGAAAAAGAACAGAGGCTGTCAATAAGTCATTATTATCTGCTCAGACCAAATCTGCATAATCCATCTTTGTCCTACTACCCTTTCCACATGCTGTTTTAATTTTTATCTGAATTTCAGGCACCAGAATTATAACGTACACTATCTCATGCAACACCAACAATACATGCTGAGGAGCTCATTTTTCTCTTTTCAGCCACAAAATTACACTTCCCACTTCCATGCTGTTTAGGGCTCTTATTTCGCAACATGGCCAGGCGGATTTTCCATGGTAAAACTATTGGTATTCCAACAAGTCCTCCCCTCAGACACCCCATGTTTAATGCATGGACCCCACTGACAGTGCACTCTGTGAAGAGGATGTGCATTAGCATGGATTCACATGAGACATATGCAGTTAAATACACAGCAAAGAAGTACTGCTTTAGTCCCCAAAGTAATTTAACAGGCAGAGAGAGCAGTGAGGAAGCGTGCACCCTCGGGTGGTCGATCTAACTTGATTCGGTGATACCGTATGTTTGGGCGTTTTTGCATGAAAAGTGGACTCTCATCTGCATAATGAGTTTAGTAGAGATTCCGCTGACTTTAACTTCATCACACCACACAGTAATTAAGGCACACATAAGCCTCTATACTGTAGATGTTTACAAGCGTGTATGAGGTTTAATACAGCCAAAACACTTTAATTAGGTTTTATGTGAATAGAAAATTAAGCTGTGTGTTCTATGTGAGTATTACCAAGGGAACAGGTTTACTGATGAAGTTTAAATGAGAACGGTAGAACAATTCATTTGTAAATGTTCGGTCTGAGATAAGTTTTAAAATTGGTGGAAATAGTTTTACATAAAAGTAGTGATGTCAATTAAAAGTCTTATCATAGCAGCTATTAGGGAGTACAAGTCTAAGAGTTATGTAATTTTGTTTGAAGCCTCTAAACCAAGATAACTCTCTGGCAGTTGCTCCATTCAAAAATTGTTGGAGCTCAACATCTTTATCTGAATGAACCAGCAGCGATCTGTCAGACGCCAAAAAGTGAACTAAGAAAATAACACACTGAATTATAATTCATTTAAGATACAATTGAATTCAAAGGAGACACATTTTTCATTTGAATAATGAAGATTATCATCAGAAATGAAGTTATGGCACAAACACCAATGGGTTGTAGAGATTTGAAATGAATATAATAATAAACACGTAGACAGCCCATTGGATTTATTTGACCACTAGAGGGAGTAGTGAGTCCCTCTGCTGCCTTCCCATGGTAAAAAAAATATCCATACTTCCATGAGTACACTTCTACAAAGTACACTGTCTGAACTTACTGAGTTACATACACATACTTCGTAGTGCACTTACCGGAAATTACAATCGCGACTCTCGGCCAAAAATCATTCCCGACTTTGCTAAAATTTAACCCTTCACGCACCTTCCATCCATCCATTTTCAACCGCTTAGTCCCTTTCGGGGGGGGGGGGGGCTGGAGCCTATCTCAGCAACTAGGGGCGGAAGGCAGGGTACTCCCTGGATGAGCCGCCAGTTCATCGCAGGGCCACACCCTTCACACACCTCTACCTTGAAAATGAGTTTGCGCATGAACGCTGCATGGAAAATGCAACCTCCACTTCCTCCTCCATCTGATGATGTTGGCTCCGCCTGTTCCACTATGTACTGAAGATGGCAGTCATTGAGTGCGTAATCATATTTGAATACCCTTCATACTTAAACTAGGTACGATATGTCCGGAAAGTATGAACATTGGAAGACAGCTTGATACTACATTGCCTTTGAGCCAAGTGTTAGAAAATGATCAGATGGGATGATAACCATAAAGAAACAACTTTTAAAGTCAAAGAAAAGAAGTGATAAAAGTTAGTTGTGTTGTTGTTTTCACCACTGGACACAGCGCTAAATGACAAAAAGGAGTTTGATGGTGAACTCACAGTGTTTCTTCATGTGTGACTTTTCTTATGAGGCTCATGAAGCTTTAAAGTCATTATGTGATGTTTGCTGCTATTTGTTCATCCATGGTTCAGACTAAACTCTGACAGTTCTGACCTTGTTTGAACATTTCCAAACACATTTTTTTGTACAGCTATTGACAACACAAAGGCCTGATCCCCATTCACCCTTGGCCCTCCCCCTTACTCCTTCCCCTTGGCCCTTGCACTTGGCACTACTCCCTGAAATGGAGCTGCAAGGGGTAGGAGTTGAAACATTCCCCTATGAAATGAGACAACTCTTTGATACCTGTTACGTCATCAGCAGTCATCAATGCTGGTATAAACGGATGCAACAGCTTTGTTTCAGAAGGTATTCATCATCCTGTCAGCAGCTGTAACTGTTCCTTTTGCATGAGCTTTGAGCTTCTTTTTGCAGCTATCAACCACAAACTGCAGAAATGAGGTCTATAATACGTTAAAACAGCATTAAACTATCCATCAAATGATTAAGGCCAAATCCTAATTCACCCCTTACCCCTACCCCTCTGTTTTGCGCTTTCATGTGAAGGGTTAGTGTTGTCCTGATCCTCGATTGCATTTCTGCGGTTTATCGTTGATAGATGTAAAAAAATAAATAAAGCCCATAGAACAGAGACGGTTACAGCTACTGATGAATATGGTGAATAGGTTTGAAAACAAATTTGTCGCATCTGTTTATAGTGGCATCTATGACTACTGATGACATAACAGATCTCAATTGTCCCATTTCATAGGGGAATGTTTCAATCCCTACCCCTTGCAGCTCCATTTCAAGGGGTAATGCCAAGTGTAAGGGCCAAGGAGTAGAGGTAAGGAGGGAATTGGGATTGGACCTTAGTCGTTTACTAATAAATACTCACATTTGTGTGCTTCTTTCATCACTGCTGCACTTTATTGTTGTATTTACCTCTATCTCGCCAGTGATTCAAACAGCATTATGGGAGTTTCCTCATACCCCTCTGTTTGTAGTGTGATCCTGAAAAATCTCTGATGTCGATGGCCAAACAGCCCCCCCCCCCTTAACCCTTCCCCTCTATCTCATCAAGAATCAGGACACCCTTACCCTTTCATATGAACGCACAAATGGACCAGTAATGGTAATGGATAAGGGGGAGTGTCAAGGGGTGAATTGGGATTGGGCCAAACTATAGGTAAAACAAGGTGATTGGTTGTTTTACTGTCAAGTTAAGTCTGTTAAGTCAACAGAGCTATAATGTCAATTATTAGCTAATGCAGCACATGAAGATTATAAGACACAGTGTTATTATGAGAGTAAAAATAGCCAGATATGTGTTTTATTTTGAAGGAGAATACTTGATGACCCCATAATATAGACATGTGTAAACAATGAGCATCTTACTTTGTTCAGTGAGTGATAAAGTCTGTGGATTTGTTGGTGTTTTGGTAAAACTAAGTGTGTTCTGGTACATAACTCCCCCATATTGTTGGGGGTTTGGAATATCAACACAAACCCATATATACTGTTGCTTTTCTGTTTGAGCGGTCATGTTTTTGCCTTAGTTTACACTTGAGAGCAGAGGCAGTGACATTTATCTAACTTGTTTCTACACAGTTCAAAGGCAATTCAAAGGTCACCACCTACTGCGTCCTAATGATCATAAGGTATGTACTTTTACTCATGTACATTCTACACTATTACCCATCAAGATAGTAAAAAATATTTTTAGCTGTTCTCATGAAACAAGCAACATTTTTTATTCACCCTCACAAAAGAAAATCAACATCATCAACAATAACAAACATAGTGATAACTATAACGGTAATGATAACAAGAACCAGAACCGAGTAAACTGGATGAAAAAAGAGATTACATTGAAACAAAATGGGACAGACCTGTTGAATAATATATAACATATATAATATAACATATCATAAACGACAACTGCAAAAGTTACACTGGTAACAGATCCACATATTAACCATTGTTCACATGAATTTGCTGTGACAGAATGAAGATTAATGCAAAGATAAGGCGAAGACTTTGGCGTGAACATGATAGACATGCAACCAAAACCATGCTCCTTCCAAGGATCAGGGGCCAATCAAGAGGGGCCCAAGACCCATCCGACCAGTGGACACCAGGGAAAACATACATTTCGTGCTTGAGTTTACGAAAAAGTGCACAAAGCAAAAAAAAAAAAGGCAGAAGATTCAGATTCAGATTCGGTTTATTGTTATTCCACATACATGAAATGAAATTTGTACCTAGGACCAGCAGTATACGGCCCTAATAAAAACTCTAACTCTAAAATGATTCATACAATAAATACTAGCAACAAAATCTAATACTTAAAACATAAATAGGACAAACATGACTGCTACAGTGCAGGAGTAAGAGCATCATGTTCTAAAAGTGCATCATGTAAAAACAGGATAAAAACAGATAAATAAATACAGATAAATAAAAACATAAATGTACGTGGTAGATGTGGTTGGTTGTAGTTACTGAGTGATTCAGTGAATGACAGACCAACCGTCAGTGGAGATAAAAGAACCACAAAAGAGAAAGAGAAAATGTTAGAATATGTTTTGTCTGTGAGACAGAAATGATTAAAATAAAGTGGGTTTGCTTGATTTTGACATTGTCCTGCCTGTGCACCTTGTGTGATACTGTTGGTTGCTGGTGGTAGACACACTGCCCAAAGGTCGACGCCCAAAAATATCCCAAAAACAGAAAAACACAAAGCAGAGGGCAGAGTCTGCAGCTAAATGCACCACCATGCAAGGAGGTGATGACTGAAAAGGACTATTGGAGTCTATGTAGTTTATGTTTTTTTATTTTTATCTTTTTGAATGTCATATTTTGGCTTTAACTTTTTGCTTTTGCTGTACAGATTTTGTGTTGATATACAATTCTATATGCTGGGGTATCACACAATATTTTCACAATTATTAAAGGCACAGTGAAGATTTAGGAACTGAAATACACCTTTACTATGGTCTTCACACTGTATTTAAAATGTAAGTCAGCAAAATATATACTCTAAAACATTCAGCAAGCATCCATATTGCTGTCTGAGCCATCAAATTCCCCCTGCGCTTCATCAAATTTCTTCCTCATTTTTCATATTCACACAGTTCTACTGGACTCATCCCTGGATACAGATCAGTCTATTTACCATGCACATCACCAAAGCACATCTTTTAGCATTTTTATGAGGGAAGCAGTTTTAGAAGCCTAAAACGGAGACTCTGAGTTTAACATCATTCAGTTTATGATAAGATCCCCATAGTCATTCTAGGTCCAGCCTTTGTTAGCATGAAATTAAACCCAAAATATGTAGCATTTGCATTTTTATAATATGTAAAAATGGTTTGGTTTATACCATACATTTCCTTCACTTGTAAAAACACGTTAAATTGAATGGTCTTTTTGAAGTCTGTAGAAAATATGTCCTTTAACAATAGGTTCTATGTGTGTAGATAGGGGAGTTTAATTTATAGTATCCATTTTACATAACTCTAATATTGAGCTAACATTTAATGTTTTTTGTGCCTATTTAATGAATTGATTGAATGTGAAACTAACTAAACTTGATATGAATGACACTGTAATCTATTATATGGAGCTACCTCTCTGAAATACTCATGCAGGGCTTTTATTGTAACTAACTGTAGGTGGTGGTCTGCTATTGTTTTGACTGTGATGCTGAGCAGCAGCAAATACACACTGCCTTTTCTATTTCATCCTGAAATAAAGAACAGTTGCATTAGCTGATGTCGTTCTATTGCTTTTGTTACTGTTCTATTTTTTTGTTGTTGTTGTTATTTGTTTCTGGGTCTTTGTCAGTGTCTGTGCGTGTAGAACCCCTGTCCCGTTCTCCCAGTAGGTAACACACATTCAGTGATGAAATCCAACCAATACAGGGAATTGATCTAAGGTTCAAAACCCTCTTGCAGATCAACAAAAAAAAAAAAAAAAGAAAAGAAAAGAAAACTAAAATTGCAAAAGAAAACATTATAAATAATAAAAAATTTGCGTCGAACCCCACAATAACTAATCTGAAATAATTAATGGCAATTGAAGATATCAATATTTGCTACAATTCCCAGTGTTATTTCATAGTAATTTAAAGCTGCAGTGTTTTATAATTTCATAGTGTTACTGAACAAACAAATTCCATTCTGACTTTGATTGAACTTGATTCAACTGATCGAAGAGAACATGAGACTTATGCTCTTATACTCTTTGCTTGTATTTTTGGCCTGCACAGAATCTACCCTGTAGTACCTGAGTTTGCAGACCGGTAGTAGGATGGTTAAATACATGACTGACAGCTGTTCTTACCAACTGCTGATCAGATTCTCTCAGATATGACATGGACATGACTCCACTGCTCAAATGCGGCAGTATCTGAAATTCCATATTAACATGCTAATTAGTTGGCTAAAACAGTATGCAAAACGTTTAATATGTCCAAAACTATATCATGAAACCAAATTATGGGTAAGCATCACAGTATGCAAGCCCTGGACACTGTACCAGCGTAAATATCCCAGAATGCAATGCAGTTATGGCAACAATGGCCTATGACAGAAGGCAAACAAAGGCCAGTAGCTGTACTTACACAGACGCTAGTACAATCTGTAGTATTACACAGATATCAGCACAGTCCATTGTATCACCCAGATGCTAGTACCGTCCATGATACTATACACATGCATGTAGACGTGAGATTGGGCAGTTACCTAGGTTACCACTGGTAAGGAAGATTTCATGAAGTAACATAGTATTCACACCTGGAGCTGTGTGTCCAGAGAGATAGCGACTGTTCATTTACATAGAATGCTAAATATTGGTATAGATTTTGTGTGTGTTATAAACAATACCAGATTTCAGACCCTCAGTCTTTTGTTTTGGAACTGCAGGAGATAGCTGCAAAAGGAAGGGGTGTATTTGCAACTTAACCCCCC
>JAPSES010133881.1:0-15219 GCA_029822895.1 Maxillicosta whitleyi
GCTTGTAGCACAGGGGTGATGTGCTCTCTTCTATTGGTTCCTGTTAATAGTCTTGCTGCTGCATTTTGAACCAATTGGAAGCTTTTTAGGGAATTTTTAGGACAGGCTACGAGTAGGGAGTTACAGTAATCAAATTGTAAAACAATTCCCAATGTGGGGGCTTGATGTGCTACCGCTACGCTGGCGAGAACCCTACCATTAAAAAACAGCGCATTGGCCGAAATCAAAGCGTGGGGGGCTGCTACGCTCAAATAAGCTGGCGAGAACCATGATAAGATATATTAAATGAATTGGTTTGGGGTTACCTTCATGTTAAAAATGAAAGCATTGGTCATTAGAGAATGACCTGTGGACAAACTATGATGAGTTTAACATGTTTATTCAGTCACTGAATAAAGATGCTCAGAATTTGAAAGTGTCAGGTTCATCTTTAGCTTCCGAACAAGCAGTGCGGCGGTGACGTATGAGTCATGATCAGGCTTTTAGCTAGACATGCGTCCTGTTCTGAAAATAATAAGAATTGGACACCCTACTTTTAGGCAAGACGCCTTAAAGACTCCCTAATATTTTCGTCCCCTTTTTTCCCAGTACCGATAGCGTAGGACAGACTTGTGTTTTCAGGCGTCGATTACATGTTCAAGCCTCTGCATCCTTCTGTGTGAAGTGGAACCACACTGTCCAACCTTCAGCAAGTGTGTGACTCGACCGTTGCCAGAGGGACTTTGCGGTTTCCTGCTGCACACGCACACTGACGTAACAGTCAACAGAGGTCACAATTGAACAGTCGTATATTTTGAGGCACTGAAATGCATATTTCATTTAGGCGTGGTTACTACCGTTAATGTTCGCCCCGGTTCCATACTTATACCGATTTTTGGTACCCAACCCTATTCCAGACTGCTCTACTCCTCTGCTGTTTTCACACTTAGAACATTTTTTTGGTTTCCTTTGATAGATTTCCTACGTCGGGTGGCATTTAAATTGATACTGACCGCAGTTTTGTGTTAACTACGAGGAAAATCACTGTTTTCCATCTATTGTAGTGAACAATGGGCAGTCAACAATGGGATGTCATTACACACTATGCTTTGATTGGATTACACTAGGAGGCAAAAAGCTCCATTTCATTAAAAAAAAAAGAAAAGTGAATAACACCTATTATTTTGCGATCACGTCTCCACGTCTGCACAGGCTTTAAACTGACATTTCAGTTCTGCCTTTTGTACAGTCCCGTTCACGGTCATTAGTCTCCATTCACATTCTAATTACTTACTAAAGAAACTGTCTCGATATCTAAATTAATTAGTAACAGATGCTTGGCACGACGTCTATGTCAGCGGCATTTGAATAAATAATTCACATAACCACAATGTCTACGATCAGTCCTGATATGTCATTTAATTTAATGCCAAAACTCCATTTTCTCACACACACAAATTTGATTTTAATCAGACTCAGAGCAGCTGAAAACAGGACCTACAGAAAAATACCAAAACATTCACAATTAAAAAGGCATGTGTGTGGAGCCAGTGAACAATTATCTTTTTAATTAAATGATAAAACTCCTTTGATTATTAAAAAAAAAAAAAAAAGGCCAGCATTAATACGTCGCAGTCCATCGTTTGTACATTCAGAGTTCGTCTCCTGGTGGTGTCGGATTAATCTGGAAACTGATGACAGCCAAACCTGCTTTTAAACAGCTCTGGGATGTCGATCACAACAAGAACGTGTACAAGAATAAAATAAAATAATTTTAAAAAATCATGCAGTTTTATCAATTACATCTGAAATCTGTTCAAAAAAATTAAGTCAGTTAAAGCAAAACATCACGTATTCCATTTCAATCAACTCATTATAACAAAACACAAAACATATTCATTTATATTAATACATTATATATAATTATCGTACTTTTAGACATTATAACCCACTCATATTTAAATAAACCAATATAAATACAATACACAAGCTGTTTTATGTGTATATTATATAAGGTCACCTCACAAACCCACAAAATATAGTACTTTGAATAAATATATTATATAAAATTAGGGCTGTCAAAAAAAACCCACAGATTAATCCATCATGATTAGACTGTTTAAAAATGCCAACGCAATTAACCCGTAAGCAGCCCAGAATGACTGAACATCTCTGCCAACGTATCTGGGGCAGGTCGTCCAAGTAGAGTTATGACAGGCAGCAGAACCATCCCATAAAGATGGAAGACATTAAACCTGGTTAGTCCTCTGGATGGAAATATTAAAAAAAAGTTTTGTTGAATTTTATTTAAAGAGACGCATAGGGTAGTAAATTCAAAATTAAACCTGTCTCTGTAAAGTGCTTATAAACCACAGCCGCGGGGCTCTATTTTCCACCTAGAGTTTGTCACTAATGGTTACACATCGCCCTTTGCCCTCCGACCCCTCAAAATGGCAATGTTTACATTCTCCTGATGGACCTTTTTTTTTCCACCTGAGGTCACGTGACTTTGGACCGGCCAAAACAACAGCGGATCATCCAGCATGATGGACGCTGGGGAATCGAGAAAGCGTAAAAAAAAACAAGTTTTTTTGTTATCAGTCAAGAAACGCGTCAAAATTGCACAAGAAAAAGCAAGAGGAGGTGTTCGCATTTATATTAAGGGGCAAATCTAAAAAACTAGGTCACGATGAATACTCGGCAATTTCCGTGAGGTGCTCGATCAAAACAAGTGTGTGAAGCTCCAATCCGCAAATTTAGCGCACTGTCGTCACCAAAAGTTGGTTCAACTGTTGAAAATTATCAGATTGATAATAGTCTTTCTATAGGAATTGATCATGACATTTTGAATTTACTACCCAATACATCTCTTTAAAGGATAATGTGCAGTTACATTAAAAAGAGGTTGCACCAGATTTAGCACAATGCTAAATCAGCTGATGTTGTCACTACAACACCTCGGTGACCCTCTGACAAAGGCGGAAGTTACACGCCGAAACATGTCAGGTGAGAAATACCTATATTTTGTCTGAGATAAATGAAAGGTTAAAAACTTATAGAAAAAAGGAAGACATACAAGTTTTATGTTAATGTCAGCGGGGGTGGAGCCCTGTTCAAAAATCACCAGTACCTGGAGTCGCACCCCACCCGTATGTTTAGGCAGGCCACATGGGCGCATGATGTTGTAAGATGGCCGCTTCAGGAACAGGTGTTCTGACCGATTACGCCTCCAGCCACATTGGTGGAGGAGCTTAGGCACACCTGTGGAGTCGGATCGCTCTGTGAAACTTAAAGTAAGGAACCGTGACAGAAGGAAGGGTTGACGATCTCTAAGGATCTAAGAACAGGGATGTTGGTTATCTGTATATACTTCTTGGTGGTTGTGCGACGTATGGAATACAAGAAGATTTAGCGGGCGAGGGAGTCTGGAAGGGTCAGTGAGTCTGTGGAAACGCAGTGGGCGGTGACCTTTCATAGCTCAGAGGAGTTTCTAATGGCAGCTTTTCACAGCGGTTCCATTTGCCCCTAAATAGAATTTAGAAATGCAAAGGTAGTCTAATTTAGATAAACACAGAGGAAATCACTCATTATTTATGCTAACAAATCAATCTAATTAGTGATAAATGTCATGTTTAAGTATGGATGATAATAAGATAATTATTTCAAACATGTGGGTCCAAAGAAATTTAGCAAACTCAGCTAATGATTTTTAGTAAATATTAATTATTAAGTACAACATTAAGTAGTCACTTTTACATTGACCCTTAAATTACATGAATATAACTTGTGCATAAAAATTTACCTAATGGGAAAAAAAAATTCTTGGGGGGGGGGGTAAATAAAGTAATAAACGTGAATCCACTGTGTACTCCTTTGCAACTTTATCAGCAACTTTCTCGTAACATTGCGCCAACAGCACAACATTATTTTTTAACATCTACTCTTTATTATTAAATACTCATGAAATGTATTTTTTAACAGCTGAAATAAAGTTGTCAGTTTGAACCGTCTCTTCTCTCCTCTCCCTCACTCCCCTCTGTTGGCACCGACCTAACGCTCTGACTCTGGTCGCTGCGGTAACGTTAAACATGCCTTCAAAATAATACTACAGATACACGCACCACAAAAATGAATATAAAGTCCATGAATATTTTAACTCGCACTTATTGAAATAGTTTATCATGATAAAAAATATATTTATACCGAAGAAATATAACAAATGCAACAACTGGTTCTTCTCTGCTCCGTTTTTTTTTTTTTTTTTATCAGTTCACACCGATATAGTGTCAGAAATGGCAACAGGGTTTCAGTGTTTTGGTGGCGATCTCATCCAGAACACCGGCAGAGTCATTGTCTGAAAAATACTTTTAAAGCCACCGTCATTTGCGATCTCCAGCAGTTGAAGTTCTTCTTGCACAGATATGCTGGATTTGTGTGTTTTTCACAAATTTTTATTGCGAACTTGTGGGTTCAGTTTTCAGCACTCAAGTAACCTGGAGGTAACCCAGAGAATCCGGTAATTTTTCAAAATAAAACATTTTTTAAAGAAAAATAAAAGATTCTTCAGACTTGGACAATAAATACAACGGAAATAATTAGTTATTTCTTGGGTAGCCGGCGGCCTGGTACCGATTGATCCACAGGCTGGTACCGTTCCTTGGGGACCACTGCTGTAGACCACATCAGACCTCAGATTGTTGATTCGCCGTCCTCACTATAACTGTTGCTGTCACCGTCTTGTCATGTATCTAGAAATGACCAACAATAGTTACTTGCCTGTTAAAGGGTTAATGACACTGAGCATATTCAGTGTTTTTTTTCCCCCCTTTGTAGTGGAAATCATGCCAACAGTAGTTAATGCTCAGTCATCAGCTAAGTGACCGTAAGGCTTGGACATGTGTTAAATTCAGAGATGAAACCATGCTTTATTATTTCATGTCACATGACATACCCATAGTAACAACCACAGCTCTAATGATTCAAGGCTTCAATCTAAAAACAAATACATTTTATTTTTACCTTCAGCTGAAAAATGTTAGAAATTTCTGTTTTTTCATAAATGACTATGAAGAACATCAAGGAATGTCTTGGTGCTCAGCTGTTTCCTGTACCAAGGCCACTTTTAGATGAAAACCCTACCGCAGCTACGAAAACAGAAATTTAAGCCCATCAAGCCAGAATCATTTTTCAGTCTGTTTTGAATTAGTCATGATGAGGTGAAATTGTACGTCAAATTGCCGTTCTCAACTCTAATGTCTCATTTCACTCGGATTTCACTTAGCAGACCATCAGCCCAGGTTTAGTAGTTTGATTTTCCCATGGGTTACAGAGCCAGTGGATTGTCCTGGTTGATGTAAACATGGAAATACAGGGATAAACTGTGCTGAGGAGACTTTAAATCAAATTTTATTTATATAGCACCAAATTATTTAAAAAGTTATATTATGACACTTTACATATGGAGCCAGTAGAAACCAGACTCTGAGGCCACCCCCCGCGCTGAAGGATTCGCACCCCCCCCCACAAGCAAGGATCCGATCCACTGCGCACCCGCTCCTCCACGCACCGTACCGGCTTTTTTGTTTTGCTTTGCGGCCCCCCACCCCCGATGCCGCTAGGGGCAATTGCCCCTATTGCCCCTGTCAAAGAGCGCCCCTGGTGGAGAGGAGGGAAATCAGGGAAGAGCTCAGTGTATCAGATGAGTCTCCTAGCGGTCTAAGAATATAGCAGCATAACTAAGATCAGTTTGAGCTGCCCTAACTGTAGGATTGATCAAAAAGGGATGTCTTTATTCAAACCATAAGGCACCAAACATCCACCAGCGACCAAACACATCTACGGATATAAAATATTTAACAGCATCTGATCCACTAATCCTATCAATACATGTAAATAATTGGTGTAAAATACAGTTTATCATCTTTTCATGGTCATCAGATATGACCCATTTGGATGTTTTCCGAGGCTCCATAGTTACCATAGAAACACCATCATCTTCTACAAAATTGATTCTCCAGTAAAATCCATGGAATTGGATCAATGACAGTGGATGGAGTTACTGGGTTTAGTTCAGTAAATGATAAATTTACTGAAAAATTTACTTTTTCCTTCAGTTTTTGATATATTAACCTTCAACTTTAATCTGAACTTTTATGAAAATCTATATGAACAGTGAATTAAATATCGCAAATACTTGTTTTTTGTTTGTTTTTTTACTTAAACTGCAAAATACACAGGCTAATATTGGAAGTCTTGACCTTATATGTACAAATGTCTAGTATATAATAACTATTTACAGATGGAACAAATTAAGCAGGGACGGGTAGTAGAAAATGAATATAACGATAACTTTTCAGCAGCTGGAGGGTTAAAATTCTAACTGTATGAACTGTTCGGGTCCAAATACATAAATACATGAACCAAAGACTAATAAAAGTGGGTTTAGATAAATATGATCCTTTTAAGAAAGGCTAAATAGAGAGAAAAGTTCATTTGGGAACTGACTTATAAATAGCACTGGGTCTTCAGGGGTTAAATTAGTTGGATTTTACTCTGTACCAGCACTTAAGGTCAAAAACTTTGTCACCGACACTTACAAAGACCAGTATGTTCATACAGAGAACCCAGATAAGTGTTGATGTTACGATTGCTGCCAGCAGATCGACCCCCCCGACCGCTGTTTTTGAAGATGCTCGGGCAAAAACCACTGTTTTTCTTAACATCACAGGATTTAACTTCTGTCCTTGACAAACTATCCTGCAGACAACGACCTTCTCAAAACAAGCCTACAGATTTGCACTTTGACACAGACTTCAGTGAAGACGGAGCGAATCATTATTTTCACTTTTAGATGCTGTTTCTCCTCCGGTCAAATCAAATCGCCCTCTGACCGGCAGGCGCTGGAAGCAAAATGTTCATCGTCTCAAGTATCCTCCTGCTTCGTCATTTCCCGGGAATTCATCTGTCGCCAGCTTGAAACGCACGTTATGAGGAGGACAATTAGTTTTTTCTCCATCCCAGCACTATTTAATTGCATCCACCTGGCATATAAATGTTTAATCTGTCCCTGATCAGTTAACAAGATGGAAACCAGATGAGCGGTGGGTGATGAGAACATAGATTGTCGATCACAGGAAAATGGCCACGCCACTGTAGTACGCACGAGTATTGTTTTTTTTTTTGTTGCAAACTGCACACTTAATCATGTGATTTGTTTTTGGTTTAAACAGAATTATGACATGCATCAGTCCCAGTGTTCATCCCTCCATCCTTCCTACCTTCCATCCAACCATTTTATTATTTTTTTATCAGTATTTTATAGTATTTATTAAATGCTGCTGATAATTGGGACCTGAGTACATTGTTTCATTTTTGTGGATATTAAATCTGGAAATGACAAATACATTTGAAGTTTGAATCCATCCATCCTTCCTTCCTTCCTTCCTTCCATCCATCCTTCCTTCCTTCCATCCATTATCCATCCATCCTTCCTTCCTCCCTCCCTCCCTTCCATCCATCCATCCATCCATCCTTACTTCCTTCCTTCCTTCCTTACTCACTCACTCACTCACTCACTTCCTTACTTACTTCCCTCTGAACTATTGAGTCTGAAGCTATCATATCTAGACCAAAAACATTCACTCTCACATTCTCACCTATGAACATTTTAGATTTTACAGTCGTGGAAAAAATTATTAGACCACCCTTTGTTTCCTTCAGTTTCTTGTTCATTTTAATGTCTGCTACAACTAAAGGTACATTTGTTTGGACAAATATAGTGATAACAACAAAAATAGCTCATAATAGTTTAATTTCAGAGCTGATATCTATCCGTTCTCCATGTTTTCTTGATAAAAAAACAAAATAACTTCAGTTCTTACATACATATCTGTCACTGTACTGACAAAAACAGTGCTTTTATTCATTCTATGTTTTCTTTTCTGCCTGTTTTAGTCACATGATCCACACAGGAGTTGGTACTGGATTGCATAACCATTGTTTCTTATGACATTTAATGGTCTAATATTTTTTTTCCACGACTGTATGGACAACTTAGATTTTACTAATTCACCAATTAGTGCATGTCTTTGGATGACCACACAGAAAAGTAAAAGTACTCTGATACAACCGCACCGATACCATTTACAGCGTGAGGAGGAGTAATGTCAGCAGTATGGAGATTTTTCAAAATAAATGACCTGACAAAAGTAATACCGGCTGTAAGTAACGTTAAAGACCCAGATGGATACAGACGGAGCGTTCTGTCCGTCCTCTGCGTCCGCGGTTCTGTCCGTTTTCCAGATGCTCATACCCAGAGAACACCAGTGGGAACCGTGGAGGTAGAGGATGTGTTCAAAGAGCGACTGTGTGAGTTAGTGACAAACTACTGACATATTTATGATAACTACCCAGAGCTGGGCCAGTTTATGTCCTACTTACAGTACTATGGGGGTAAGGAGCGCTGCAGACCGCCACTGCCTGCA
Organism: Maxillicosta whitleyi; assembly: GCA_029822895.1. Classification (NCBI taxonomy): domain Eukaryota; kingdom Metazoa; phylum Chordata; class Actinopteri; order Perciformes; family Neosebastidae; genus Maxillicosta; species Maxillicosta whitleyi. The sequence goes on from JAPSES010133881.1 coordinate 8,463, forward strand.
GAAATAAAACAAATAAACTTCAAATTCATTTCTCTTTTCTCTACCTCCTAAAGCTTCACATTTAAACCTAACCAGTGGAAACGCTACAACATCAGTATCCACATTAGTGTTACCTCTGTCATCTCCGTGTTTGGTATTACTGACTTTCTTCTTCATAAATCTGTACTTTTCTTTGTGGTATTTATCCAGTATGGTTAATTAAGAGCGACGCCCCCTGGTGGATTGATTGACAAACGCTCATTAAAACACATTAATTGTCAGTAGCAGCAAGAACTATAATGGGATTATTAAGTACTCGTATTGGTACTCTATATAGACAAGTACTCAGATGGAAGTACTCGTACTCATACTCAGTCTGGAAAAAAGGGCTATCGGTTCAGCCCTAATTTCAACTCGCTTTAATCTCTCTATTGATGTTGCAGAGTCGGACCGCTGTGTAAAGTCTCCCCCATCACATCCTAAAGATCCTCATTGGGGTTCAGGTCTAGACTCTGTGGTGTCCACTCCATGTGTGTAAACGATGTCTCATGTCTCACTCCTTCATAATTTGAGCCTAATGGATCCTGACATCGATGCTCCTTAGCTAATTGATGTTTGTTTAAGAAATGAGAAGCTGCTCACCGCATCAGTTAGGGTTAAATAAATTCCAGCTGCAATATATTAATCACTAAAGTCATTCTGCAATGGAAGGTACTTATCTTTTTGTTTCTGTGTGATTCCATGTTCACTATGGAGCCTCAGAATGTCCAAATGGGTCATATCTGATGACCATGAGAAGATGATAAACAGCTTTTTGCATAGATTGATATGATTAGTGGATCAACAGGTGTTAAACCTATGGTTTGTGACCTTATTTTAACATCACACATTTCTGGTCAAAATGACACTTTTTTTTTTTTTTTTTTTTTGCAAAAATGTATATGTTTTTGATCATGTAATAGTTTCCTATACTATGTTGCAAATAAATGTTAATTTTAGACACATTTAGTCTATATCATGTACATTATTATGGACAGAGGAAGAAAAGCCAGGTTCAGATTAAAGCACAAGTGAGAATTAGATTTTCCTTGGTCAGGATATGAACAGTCAGTCCAGTTTGTATTTACAAGGATGAGAATTAATACTGAACAAACAGCAAATACACTATGAATTATGAAAGAAAACAGTACCACAGTGAACATTTGATAGATAAATAGTACTGCAGTGCTTCAGTTTCAGCTTCAGTTTGTCATATATATGTGTGTGTGTGATTGTATCTGTAAACTCTTCATATATTTCGTTCATATATTATATTCATATATTTCTATCAGTAAGTTTTTTAAAAATTATTTTTTAGCAATTACTAGAAAATACATGCGACCCCATGGTAGAAAAACACAGTGTTGAACCGTTTATATCTGTAGATGGGTTTGATTCCCAGTGACTGTTTGGTTTGGGTTAAAATATACTTGTGTTGAATGCAGTTCAGCTCATCACACTTTTTTCTTTTGTTTTTATTTTTATTTATACATGTATACAAACGCAGGAAAAGTGGAAAAAATAAACACTGAAACATTGGATTTCAGGATTTTCAAGCTTGAAATCAACTATAGAAACACTGTGAACTGGTTTTTGCAGAAGTAATTTTTTTTTTTCCAACTAATCAAGACATGATGCTTAAGATGTGATTTCATCGTGTCAGAGGTTTATTTCATGGTATGATTTTATTGCCTCAGCATAAGAGCCGTTGCAGTTTTATGCGTGATCATCTTCACATTCACACACTTCATCCACGCTCTCAGCCCCCTCGCAGACTTTTAGCACTTCACAAAACCGTCCAACGGCCTCAGTAAGACCCAGAGCTGGGGGTGAAGTCACACTCGGAACGATAAAGCAATTTGACACGGGGCCCAGGACAGAATGCTGATATGAAATCGACCAATGGAATATTTTCCCGTTCTGCGCGTTCTGCGCTCGCACCGGCCTTGGAGAGCGTGGCTGATACTGTGGTGCAACGCGACCAATAAGAAGCCAGGGAACGGTTGGCAACAAACTCGGGGCATATTGAGTCTTTGGTCTGCTTTCAGAGATATGACACTGAATGCTGACGTCCTTATAATTGCTTGCTTTTTTTTTTCTCTCTCTCTCTTAATTTGGAATTGACATAAAGCCCGAGATGGTCCTTAAAAGCAAGTTAAAGCTTTTACGCCTCTTTTTTTTTAAAAGTTTGTTGACTGGTATAATCGCCGAAATTTGTCAACGCGTTACTCGTAGTATAACCTTTAAAATCAAGTGTGAAGCAGCCTGCTTCAGCTGAAGTGCGAGCACTTGGTTGACACTTGACAACACGCGGCTCGCCTCTGTTGTGTGGAATTAGGTTTGGCATTTTAGAAAGCTCTGTTTATCTGCTGCTATGTGCACATTTGTGAGCGCAGACTTTTGTGCGCGCAAGACGGATGAGCATTGTGCGTTAAGCAGGAAAATGTCACGCGTCCGGCAGGAAAAAGAAAAAGGGGTGGGGGGGGGGTTGGAGGGGGTTGATAGACAGCAGAGCAGCATCGCATGAGACAGGAGGGTAAAGAAAGATGGATAGAGGAGGGGAGGTGAAACGGCAAAAGGGCAATCAAGATGAAGAGTGTGTAACCTGAAAGGACATGTTAGCGGGTGTAGCCCACGGTGACGAGTGCACCTGCGGGTGTTTGTGTTGCCAGTTAAACTGAGGAAAAATCGGAATAATGCACGAACGAGCACATTATAAACAGTTGCGATGTACGCTTTCAAGCCACAGATGCCGCTCTATAAGCATCATTTTTTCACTCATCAGGTTTAAGACATCAATTTGTACCAGCTGTGTAATATGAACGCCCGTGAAACTAGCGATAATTTGCACATCACAGCTGCTTTTGTCCTTTGAAAACTGCTAATGCTCAGAAGAAATACAGACTCACCTGTTTTAAGATGATCAGTATAACAATTTGCGAGGTGGAAATATCCCAACGGTGCATTTTGTGGGGGCAGCCTCTGCTCAGGAGGTAGAGCGGAATAATAATCGAAGGGTTGGCGGTTCGATTCCCGCTCTGTCCCAGTCATGTGCGGTTGTGTCCTTTAGCAAGACACTTCACCCTCCTTGCCTCCAGTGTCACTCACACTGTTGTATAAATGCTTGTTGGTGGTCGGAGGGGCTGTAGGCATGAATAGGCCCAGGGCAAATGTAGTATACCACCACCAGAGTGTCAATGTGTGAGTGAATGAATAATCATTCCACTGTACGCACTTTCATAGTCAAGCGCTATATACTGTAAATCTATTATTATATACTATTACTATTATTTATTATATCTATTGTAAAGGAAATGTACACAATTAGTCATGTAAATTTGTCTTGTCCTTGTCTGTTTTTTTCTTAATGCCTACTATTTATACATCTTTATACTGCACTTTACTGTAATACTGCTGCTGAAACTGTGAAAATTCCCCCAAGGTGGGATAAATAAAGTATCTATTATTATTATTATTATTATTAGATATTTTCACGGAACAATAAAAATGTTCAAATCAAATGTATTTGTACGTCACCAAGTTATCTCATGACACTTGACATATGGAACCGGTCAAAACCAGACTGAAGGCAATTTACAGAAACCCAACTGAATCCTATAGGAGTAAACGGTTGGGACTTTTGACAGCGGCAGGCAGGAACGTGGAGGAGACCCACGACTCCTGGAGGATGGACGTTGGACTTGATCAGTTGGGTTAAAGATAGAAAAGGGGGGGAAGTGGGGGGGGGGGATACATGGATGCAATTAAGGCACAGATAACTGAAGTAGAACTGTCAAAAGTAGCTGGTGTTTGTATAATTACTAAAAAACCAGAATAAAAGTTCATAACTGTTAATACTACTACACCAGTGGGTACAGATGATAGAAACCTCTACCATCTATGGAACTATATGAAGAGCTCTTTTCCGAAACGCTATAAAAACCATTTAATTACACTTTTTTATTTTATTTTTTTTATGATTTTAAGATAGCACCAGGAAAATTTGGAACTAGGTTAATGTTATCTGCTATTTCCATGACAATCTTAAACATTATAACATAGATTTCAGTGATATTGACAGAGAAAAAACAATAAAAACACATATAGCGTTTTGGAAAAGAGCTCTTCATATGATAAATACTAACACAACTGTGTGGATAAATGCCCTCTGCAAAGGGCATTCCATTGAAAAAATATATCTGAAAAAATTATTACATCATGCCGTTTTTCAATCACCGCAATTATTTACTGCAAAACTTCAACTTTCTTGGGTTTCAGGAGGATATAACGCTCCTGTTTCCGAAACGAAACACTCGGTCGAAACGTTAACACACACATATATTCGGACATGTGCGTTTTTGTGAGTATGGAAGTGTGTGCGTCAGACTCTTTTTTTAGTTTGTTTCTTCAGATGTTATTTTCCCGACACCGGGGGCTTCCCTTTAGGCAGTACGGTTTCATTACTGTTCATATCTCCGGCTGATCTGTAAGAGCTAGAGTTTTGACGTGACCCGAGGTTGTCCAAACCATCCCCGTGGATGAGTGTGTGAGCAGTGGGCTGAGGAAGATTTCCATCCAGAGCAGCTCTTTGAAGAGTCTTTGTAATGTTTCGCTTCGTTATAGCCCACCAGATCACAGGCCAGTGCATATCGTTAGATCGCTGCAGTCCTTCTGTTCACTCTCCTCATCGCGTTTATAGAAATACGATATCTTTTCACTTTTATGTCTCGACTTAGGACTTGTCTTAGATTATTTGTTGCGGGTTACATATTTCAGATCAGATTTGCTTCGACCCGTGTCAATGCAATTAGAACTCAACCACTTCTGGATGAATGACAAATATCAATCAAATGTTCTTTATATAGTTTCGCATGACATTTTATACACAGAGCCGACTGAAAGCACACTCTTAGGTCAATTTTATAGAATCCTCCTGGAGAAAACACTTGGTGATAAAGGATGGTCATCTGCAAAGACTATTGGGGTTAAAGAGAGAGGGTAAAGGAAGAGAAAGAGAGATTGGGAGGGGGGGGGGCAAACTGAACCAGAACTGTTAAAAACTACTTCAGCTGGTGCTAGTTTAATTTCCAATGTCCATAAGCGTTAATACTACACAGTAAGAACCAGAGTTGAATTTAACTCTGTCTCAGAGTAAAATTTACTCTGTGGTTGATGTAAAATTTCATTCAATTCAATGTCAAAATTAACTATGAAATGTGTAAAAGTATGGTATTTTCACACTGTCAAGAGTAATGTGATTACACTTTATATTTTTTCCCCTCCAGATTTAGTTATAAAATGGCTCTATATTATTTTAATATTTATTTCTCAGCAGTGTTATTTTCTAGCACCATATGCTATTATTAAAACAATGTAGAATTGCAGGGGTCCCCAGGGTGGGGGTCATTAAGGCTGTAAGTTTGCTCTATAGGTCACGCTTTTCCTTTGAAAGACCAAACTCCTCCCCTCTTGGAATACAATCAGGTTTGGTATTGTTCTTCCTACAGGTTTGACTAATGGTGTCACATTAATAAGAAAATAAAAATAAAAAGGCCAATAAACATTGTAAAACAGACATATTAATCTAAATAGACATTACCCTCCTCCCTTTTTGAACCCCTGCACATGAAATAGAACGCAGTGAGTAAAATGTCCATTACCCACAATGCAATGCGGCAGACTGGCACTAAACATCACTGTGTGGAGTTGAATATTACACTGAATCTGTGCAGAACTTTATACTGACTTTTAAGTCTGTTGCTGTTAGAGCTGGTTTATTCTACATAGAACCAGAAATACTGTATCTAGGTTAAAATAGATTGACTTTTTTTTTTTTTTTTTTACTCTGTACTACTATAAATATTAACAGTGGATGTACTACAACTGCAACTGTTAGTACAAATAATCAAAACAATATATGTAACTATATAATAAACACCATTACAATTATATGGATGATATAATGCGACTGGGTAGTGCGATTGGTGCGGAAGGTAGCCAGTTTGAGACCCAGGTAATCCCTTGGGAAAGGTACTTTACGCTATACATCCAAACAGCCACAAGGGGGCGAAAGCCTCATTATGCCCGTTCCAAACATGGTTGTTTCAGGAAGGGCATTCGACGTAAAAACCTCTGCCAAATAAACTGTGGCGACCCCGAAAGGGAAAAAGCCGAAAGAAATCATCATCACAATTATATGGATGATGGAGGACAAAAAGCACAGATAATAAAGAGAATATAATATAATATAATAATATAAAAATGATATAATCTTTATTTTGTCAGGAGTACTTTTTTAACATGGACCACTCACCAAAATTTGTCTTCTACCTTTAACCCATCACTAGCTCATCATGCATCGCACACACTGCAGAAACAGCGGACTCACCATATTAGGCACCTGGGGAGCAAAATGGGGGGGTTAAGTGCCTTGCTCAAGGGCACATCAGCCAACAACTTTCCGCCACTTTTGTCCAGGGAATTGAGCCAGTGACCCTTCAGTCAAAAGCCGACTCTGCAGTTGACTATTCAGCTATCTAGGCCATGGCTGCCCCCCAAAGAGGAGCAGCAGAGGGGAGGTCAAATAGGAGGAGGAGCAGAGAAGAGCTCAGTGTATCATAATGAGTCTCCCAGCAGTAAAAAAAAAAAAAGCTTTTTTCCATTTACCACATGTACTTTTTGATGGGGGGGGGGGGGGGGGGGGGGGGGGGGGGGGGGGGGGGGGGGGGGGGGGGGGGGG
>JAPSES010133940.1:0-15216 GCA_029822895.1 Maxillicosta whitleyi
TGTTCACATAAAACTTGTTCTGTACTAAATCCACACACTTGTGGATTTTATAATTAAATATCATACTAAAACTTTTAGAATGAACTATTAATATCCATGTGGGAGCTACCCATGAGTTTGTTAACAAACACAGTCTATATTTTTAACTTCAATCTGATGTGTTTCTGACAAAACAGCTGCTTTTACCCATACAGTCTATAACATGGGTGTCAAATGTATGGCCCAGGGGCCCAACCCAGCCCCCCAAAGGGTCCAATCTGGCCTCTGGGGTAAATTTGTGAAATACAAATATTACACAGAAGATATTAACTATCATTTTAGTTCAGGTCCCACATTCTAATTTAATTTCAAATGAGCCAGCCCAGTAAAATAAACTATTGTAATAACCTATAAATAACGACAACTCCTATATTCTCTCTCTCTCTTTTTTTTAGTGTGAAAAAAGTTACATTACGTGACAGTGTTTACATTTACAAACTTCTTTCACAAAAAAATGCGAATAACCTTTACAACAAGAAATGGCTTAAAAGAAGTAAGTGTAGTTTTGCCAACATTCTGCCTGTTACTAAATGTTTTGTGTATTTGTAGATCCACTGATCTCTAACGCACATGTAGCTATAAATGAGAAGCTGGGGCATAAAATTGTTAAAATTACATGTGTTTGTCTCAATAAATTTCAGTTTGTTAAGGTTAATTAGTAGATGTAAATATTTTTTATAATATAGTTTTGCTTTTTTCACTCTAAAACATAAGGAAAAGTTTGGAGTTGACTTAAGGGGTTAATATTTTACTGGTCTGGTCCAAGTTCTATCAAATGTTTCCAGTTATGTTTATACTCAGGAATCTGGAATTGCAGTTTACTAGCAGTCTGTTTTAAGGTACCTTCTATTTTTTTAAGTTACCATTGATGTGTCCATGCAATAAATGTGAGTTTATCGAGTCACATTTTCTGAGTCCAAATGATCAACATAATCATATTTTTTTTAAATCATATATCAGTGTAATGCTCAATTTTATAAGTGATAATGAGGCTTCTTTTTTTTTAACATTCTGCTGTTAGTTAATAAACATAGATATAATTTTTTTTATATATAGCATTAACCATACAGTATACATTACCAATAACATAACACCTGACAGGTCACGTGACAATGATGTATCTTATTTCACTATAATGGCACCATTTGGTAGAAAGCAGGACATAAAAATCTACAAACGATGATGTTGTCAAAGGCCAGATTAGATCAGAGTACCACTTGAACTCAAGTTCTTGTCGGGTGTTCCTGGTCGGCAGTGGACAGCACCGGCCAAAAGTGATATAATGAAGGCTAACGGGATCTAAAGCCAATCATCTATGGAATACACTGGGCAAAGAAACCTGATCTGAGGTTCTGATCAACTCATTTTACTTTTGTTAATTTTGTTGGTCATTTTATTCATTTTTGTTAATTTTATTTTAACTGCAACGTACAACGTTTTCATACTTTGAATGATCATGTTCTGCGATGTCATGAAATTCCAAATTAAATTGATTAAAACGTTACACGTTTTTCGTCTTTTGATTGACAGCTCTTTGACGCAATCACTTGCTTACATCACATCGCCTCGAGCCTCTGAGGACCAATCGGATGTCCGTTTTCCGGCACTTTCTTACATAGTCCGCCCCATGCATTAGCAACAACCGGAAGTAGTAGCCCAACGTTCATAAGAAAAGCGCGAGCATCAATGAACATAGGGTTACAATAAGTGTTGACCTTTATAAAATTGAAAGTCTGTCATAAAACAGAAGATTCAATCTAAACAGATCATCTATACGATCATTCACGATTTAGTTCTGCTTCAAATAATCTGCTTACAGCTTTATTTTGAGGGTCTGCACCGGATGTATTGGTACTTCAAATTCCGTCGACGCTCGGCGGAGGTCGGGGGTGTTCGGTGCATCGCTACCGGTTCGGTTGCCACCGTTTAAATACCTCTCTGGTTCGGTCCAGTCAGACATGGCTGACTCTGTCCGCTTCTTTCCCGCCTTCTCCATCTCCTCCTTATTCCTCGCCCTGCTGTCTTCGCCTGCTGCCGAGTCCTCGCGCAGAGACGTGCTGGAGCTCGGGGACGCAGACTTCGACTACCTAGCAACGGAGCACGAGACCATGCTGGTGAAATTCTATGCTCCATGGTAACGGACCCAGGCGGGAAACGTTTTGTGTGATGTTACGTGTTTATGTTGGTTCTGTTTGTGAATATGTGTAATGGCGGACAGATGACCAGCTGTAACTGTCTCGTCCTTCACTTCTGACTGTCTCCAGATGTCTTCACCTGTCAGCTTGTCTTTAAGATTTATTTTGTTCACATTATTGACAAATGTTTCAATGTTTTCATCTTGTTTGATAAGAATTACAGTTATTAATTTCAATAACATATTGTTGTTTTATGTTTTTCTGTCTTCTATTCCATTTTTATAGTTTTGGCTTTCGGTCTTTGGTTTCTCATTTACATATCTTGTCTTTCACGTTCTTTTCATTTTCATATTTTTTTTGGTCTTGTTTCGCATTTTTAAAACTTATTTACATGTTAAATATCAACATAACTGAAATTCAACTTTAACAGGAGAGAAACAACAATTTGACACCATCTGTGGGAATTGTGGAAGTGTATTGTTGCTGGGCCGGAAAATTAAAAGTTGATCAGCAACTCATACAGAGACAACTTTCATATTACTTTAATGTCAAGATGTGAAAATTATCATGTTATAATGTAATGATATTCACGTTATAACAACATACAACCTTTACATGTTTTATTGCTATTACGTACAATATTAAAACATGATAATATGTCACGTTATTACATGAACATTTTTGTGACTTTTTGAGTTTTTAAGTTGATCAGTTAAAGTTTGATGAAGTCTAGATCATGATGTGACTCCTTTTCTTATTTTCACCATGGGGTTTTTTGCTGTTGTGCAGATGAAGATACATAAGTATGACACAACAGGAGGAAGAGTGAGTCTGATTGGCTCCAGGTAGTTTGCCATCAATCAGCTGGAGGATCAGGAGCCACTGTCCCTGTGTTCCAGGGATATATTAGAGACCTGCTGTGATAAAACACCTCCACATACTGAAGTTATATGTACAGCATCTGTGAACAAACTAATCACAGTATCAGAATCAAACTAAGCCTTTTTCTCTGTCCTACATGCAACATGTCCCCAAACATGAGTTAGGAATTTATTAGATTATAGCAAGAACATTTTCACACTTTCTCTGAGATAAATTATCACGTTATGACATTAATACTCTTTATGTTGTTATGATGTGAACTTTTTCATATTATAACATAGCTTTTCTCCTTATAATGAAATACTGATCCTTTTTTATTTTTCAACCCAGCAGCAATATGGTTTCATTGAAATTCACCAACATTAACTTAGATTAAAGTTTTCATTGTGATTAGGGCTGGAGGATATATGGAATTGATTTGATTGAACACGGTCTTTGCTTTCTGCAGATCTTATTACCCATCTCTAAGTTGGATCACATTTTTAACAATGTCTCCCAACTGTATTCATATTGTGTTTTATCAGAAGTATTTGTTCTGCTAAATAATGGTTGTGGATAGAAAACTTGTTCTTATTGTTGTAGATGTCCGATACTCTCTGTAATCCCTCACTTGTCTCCTCATCACCTGTCCTCAGGTGTGGTCTCTGTAAGAAATTTGCTCCAGAGTTTGAGAAAGCAGCAACAAAACTGAAGGGAGCAGTTACATTGGCAAAGGTAACATAAATAACAATTTTATTTTTTTTTTTAACTTAGTGCAAATTGCCAGAGGAATGAAAGTGCAGATACAAGTGTAAAAACAACTTTGGTAAAAGAAATAATACACTGTTGTCATAATATAAAACTCAGTAGTTATGTTATTATGTTTGCAGCATGTGCAAAGCAAACTGAACCTCAATGACTAAAATCACAGATTACAAGTGTGTTTTGATCGTGTTGTTTCTGTGTTTAAGGTGGACTGTACAGCCAACTCAGAGACCTGCGGTCGTTTTGGCGTTTCTGGATACCCAACTCTGAAGATCTTCAGGAATGGACGAGAGTCCACCCCATATGACGGACCACGGTCGGCAGGTAAAGCCCAAAGCCAGTATAAACCTTTAGTGATGCCACAAAAGGCTACGGTTCTGTTTTCATGTGTGTTACGTGTGTTGATCTGAATCACCTGTGTGTGTCAGATGGAATCTACCAGTACATGAAGAAGCAGACCGGTCCAGACTCGGTCCACTTGAAAACTGATGAAGACCTGGAGAAGTTCGTTAACCACTATGATGCCAGCGTCATAGGTGAGACAGACACTGTTTAACTTAAGAGTTATTTATGTTCTTTGTTGCTTTACTATCTCTTTGCTCTGCTGTTAATATTGTGTGACGTGTATTTCAGGTATTTTTTCAGATGCTCCCACCTCTCATTTGTCGGAGTTCCTTAAGGCTGCAGGGCTGCTCCGAGAACAGTTCAGGTTCGCTCACAGCACGAACCTGAACCTGGCCAAGAAGTATGGAGCAAACTCAGAGTGAGTTCATGTCTAACATGAAATCTGAAGTTATATGACCTTTGATCTTTCAGCACAGTACTGTACAACAGCTCACCTGTACGCAACAGGTGAAGGCAGTACCATCAGTCATGTTTAATCAGACACTGATATACAGCATTATTCACTGTCATCTCTGTGTGTGTTTCTAGTTGTGTGCTGTTGTTCAGACCTCCCAGACTGTCTAATAAGTTTGAGGACAGTTTTGTCGTCTTCACTGACTATCTGACCATCGGTTCACTGCGGCGCTTCATCAGAGACCACATGTAAGACTGTGCATGCATCACAGATAAAGATAGAGTGAATATTGAATGAAAGGATGTTCTCCTGACTGTTCGTTCATGAATTAAAAAGCCCAAAGTCTAAAAAAAACTAATCATATATCACAGTTTACAGTCGTCTGTAGCTGCTTTTGTCCGATTCACATGCGAAAGCACATTGATTTTTTTTTTGTGTTAATGACAAAGGTAGATTTGTTGGTTTTGACAAACGTCTTTGTTGGGGTCATTATTTAGAAGCTAAACTATAATAAACATAATTTAAAGATGGCTTCTTCTGTAATGATCTGTATGACTTACTTGATCACTTGATTCTTTTAAAAAACGGTTTTATCCTGTTTCTCAATATATTAGTCGACATTGTTGGTCCAGTAAACAGACCTTTCTCACCTGTGTGTATAGTTATGGTCTGTGTCCTCACATGACCCTGGAGAACAAAGACCGTCTGAGGGTTCGTGACCTGCTGACGGCGTACTATGACCTGGATTACCATCGCAATGTCAGAGGATCCAACTACTGGAGGAACAGGTAACACACACGGTCACATTCAACACTAACACACTTTGAAAAACTGTAACATATGTGACCACACTTGAGCAAACACACTTTAACACTCTACTGGAGGAACAGATAAACAGCATCACAGCACAGTTTCAGCCTACATTTCATTTCTAAGTGTAATGAAATTTTCAGACCAAATATCCTAAGATTTTCTGATGAATAAATTTGCAAAATTCCTCAGCAAAGTATAAAAGGTTTGATTGTATTAGCATTTTAGTTGAGTAAATGTAAGATTTATTTATTTATCTTTACATTCCAATCAATTAATATCATAAGCTTATAGATGACTAAATGTTTTATAGACTTTTATGTATAATTTTATTTCAATTGATTTTCACCGGCTGAATATCTTAACATTTTAATTGAAGATTTTTCACAGATAAATATTTTGGATTTTAGCTGACTGTAAGATTTGCATATTCTTTTAAGTAAGTTTTAATTGACAAAATACAACTTTTTCCCACAGAATAAGTTATCTTAAGTTTTTAGTTGACGAAATGTCACAAGACTTGAATTTATATCTTAAGATTTTGACAGACCAAAATTTTCCAAGATTTTATTTCACTAAAATTTCAGTGTTTTACATTTTTCCTAGCAGTGTTTATTCAGATCTAATCATCTGTGTTCCCAGGGTGATGATGGTGGCCTCTAAATACCCGGGGCGGGGCCTGACCTTCTCAGTAGCCAATAAAAAGGATTTCCTGGCTGAGCTGGAGGACGACTTTGGTTTGGGGACATCGGATGGAGGAGAGCTGCCATTTGTCACCATCCGAACCAAATTAGGCCAAAAGTACACCATGAGGGAGGAGTTCACGTATGTTGCTGTTTTTACTTTTTTACATTATTTTCATTTGGAAGTATAGTTTAGTTTCACATTGTTTGTGAATTGTAATAATCTTGCTTCAGACTGATTTTCAGGTGTTGACGTTTCAGGAGAGATGGTCAGTCACTGGAAAGGTTTTTAGACGACTACTTCTCCGGTCGGCTCAAACCCTACATCAAGTCCGAACCTGTACCTGAGAGGAACACTGCTGCCATTAAGGTGAATGTGTGTGTTTTATAATGGCGTCACATGTCATAATTGCAGTCCGATCCAATTCGTGTCAGGAACAGCCCGACAAAACTCATCTTCAAAGTGAAACTGTTGGTGTATATTTATAAGAGTATTATCTTTTCCAGGACTCATTCTGATCTGATGTTGTTGTCTTTAGGTCGTAGTGGCTGAGTCATTTAACGACATTGTTAATGATCCTCAAAAAGACGTCCTGATCCAGTTCTACTCACCGTTATGCCCTCACTGCAAGAAACTGGAACCGATCTACAGAGAGCTGGCTGAAACTGTATGTATCATTATCATCATTATTAGCAAAAAATTCAACGTAGTTAGTCCACCATGTAAGGTGTGATTTCAGTGAGAAGGAATCAGTGTCAGCTCTTACTATTAACATGTCATAAGCCTCTGATTTTAATGTTTGACTAAACTTTTTCAGACTCTTAGTGTAATGTCTTTTTTTTTTTAATGGATGTAGATTTGTTTTCTTCTGACATGTGGTTGTAACATATATAGTCATCAAATGCTCCATTTCATTTTTCTATCTGCCCTCAGCTCTCTGATGACCCAAACATGGTCATTGCCAAGATGAACGCCATGGACAATGACGTCCCCCTGGGCTACGACGTCCAGGGGTAAGGACAGCTTTGACTGGATGCATTTGGGGTTTTGGGCAGACTGTGGTTTGATTTCTTATCTCTGTGTTTGTAGATATCCAACCATCTATTTTGCTCCTGTTGGTAAAAAAGGTGACCCAATCCGATATGAGGTAACAAATAACTCTAACTACTTTACAAATGTTGGATTTTTTATTTAGTTTTAATGTTGTTGTTGTTGTTGTTGTTGTTGTTGTTGTTGTTGTTGTTTTTTTTTTTTTTTTTTTAAGATTCATTGGCTTGTTTTTGTTGAGTTTTGCTGCAGGTTTTTGTTTAATTTAGATGAAATACTTTGTTTTATTTTACCAAATAAAAACAAGTTGACCAATTCTTGTTGAGTTTTTCTCTAGGTTTAGTTTAGTTTCGATGAATAGATGAATTTAAATTGAATTTTCCTTTGCTTTAGGGTGGCCGGGAGGTCAAAGAGCTGCTGAAATTCCTGAAACGGGAGGCAAGTCGAAGTCTTGTGATCCACGGGTCAAAGGATGAGCTGTAACGCTGATGGACAGACGGTCTCTATGACGACCGCTTGAACCCGAATCAGGGACAGGAAATGACTGCTGATTGGTTTACACAATAAAACATCAGCCATGATGTCACGATCTGCTGCAGGCACGTGACTGTCAGCTGATCCTTTTTATTTTTAAATTATTTAATTAATTTATTTTTCATTTTTGATACATAATAATGTTAACCTGAAAGGCATTCTGTCATTGTGTCATTAACACCCTCAAAATAATAAAACGGAATCTAGTAGGAGATTTATACATAAATTTCATTCACAAAAGAAAAATTAAATGTAGATACCTTATATCCTAACTAGAATACTAAAAAGATACCATAATTCATATAACATGTGGTCTATTCAAAAAACTGTTGAATCTTTACATAGAATTCCATAAAATTAAAGAACCCAATGGAAAGATAAGTGTCTTAACTACCCAATGTAGTAACATAATCCCTTCACTGCCATTTATTGAAAAATCCACATTTTGAAGTGGATTCCGAGTTATTTGAACCCTACACTTATCTACTAGAACCATCTCATAATTATATATAATCTGTCTCATTTTGTTTTTGCTTTGTGAATGCTTAAACCTCAACCTGCTGACTGCTTAGTTTGGATTAGAGAGGTTGTTTGTGTTAATTAAATCTCATAAAAACAGGATGACATAACTCCACATTTTATTATAAAAATAACATAAATTTGCAGCTATTAATGTTTTTGTTCTCATTGGTGAATATTCACTGTTTTATTTACACTGATATTTATGTAATGCACTGAAATGATGCACTGTACTTATTTATTTATTATTTGTATTCAGTTGACAGTTTTTATTTATTTGATGGTTACTGATGCAAAAATATTTTCTGAGCCTTATTACTGTCAGGAGAAAATGTTCTGCTGGAAATATTTAATAAAATGAACTGCTATTAAAAAGAAAAAGTCTTTCAATCAATCGGCCAATATTTATTTATATAGTACTTTGAAGTGACATGTAGCACAAAATGCTTTACATATAAAATCAGCACACCGCACCACCACTGCTACACACACTTACACATACACCTCACCACCCATGTACCCAGTGTTAGTATGCATAATTAATAGTAAAGAAAAGCTAGCTGAGCACGGGGGGACCATAAAGCAAAAGAGAGGAGGCGATATCACAGAGAGCCACCATCAATGTCTTTAAACTGAATCATGGCAAGCATTCATTTATGACAAAATTAAGACAGAATTTAACAATTCAAATAATTGTTTAATAAGCCTGATAACCTTGACTAGAAATTTTCATTAATTTTGAGTGACTGCTGTTTGCAATATGCATCACCCAAATATTAACTTTCTGCTTTTTGGATTTAATGAGAGGAATTAACTTGTAAGTAGGGTAATGAACATAAACGTGTATTTTATAACAGGCTACCAAACACTTATAAACATAATAATAATAATAACAAACTTTATTTGTATAGCACCTTTCATATAAAAACTGTTGCCCAAAGTGCTTCACATTGATTAAAAATTAAAATACAATTTTAAGACAAGGTTGAAATAAGAAATAAATAAGAAATACATTAAGATTTGATTGCACAGAATTATAAAATTACAAAAGTATAAGATAAACTGATTATACATACATTATAAAATTTCGATATTTGATTGCAGAGTTCTAAAATTACAAAAGTACAAGGTAACTGATTATACACACAGATTTCAATAAAAAATGTCAATAAAATTTTAAAATTTCAATTACATTTCAATAAAAGATAAAAGATTATAAACTTGGTTAATAGAGGTTCTGATCTAATTTAACATCTGATAGTATATACGCAGATTTATGTGTTTTTTTGGTTGGTCTATACGTTTTCTCCATAAAAGGCTGATCCTCTATCAGATACTTTAGCTTTTTCCTCATTGATTTGATTGGCTGAACTTATTGTCAGTCAAGACTGGTTCTCGCAGGTGATTGGCGGCCTGTCCCGGGTGCTCACTCTCTTCCCGCCCCTGGGCCTGAGTCCACCCTCTTCTCGTACCTTCTAGCAGTTGAGCTGTAAGCTGCACTGTTCGTCAGGATGCTCGGCCAGCAGGTTTTAGTGCTCAGTGAGTACCAAACATTACATTTTATCGGCCATTAATGAGGTGAAACTATGTAGCGGGACATTAAGATACCTAATTGTGCCGGCAGATCATCCACAGCCCGCTAGACACAAAGCGGCTCCTGGTGTTAGCTTCGCCGGTCCGCATGTGCTCCGTGTATGGCTAACAGTTAGCCTCCCCGTTTACAATGAACAGGATGATGGCTAACGGTGTTAGCCCCTTTATCCTTACAGACAGCATGTTTATGCTAGGCTATGTTAGCTGTCACCGGTTACTCAGCATGTTCAGTGTTAGAAGTTTGGCGGCCTTACGGTTTATTGCTCTTGAGTCTGGTGTGTTTTAGTGAAGTGTCTAGAATTAACTCGTGTGTCCAGAGTTTACTTGTGTCCACTTTAATTTATCTGTCTTATCTCCATCTTTACTGGTTTGCTAACTCTCCTGTCAGCCGATAGCAGCCTCGCCCCTCTCAGATGTAACATTGTTAATTTCATCTATAATTAATCACACACGCGCAAATACATAGATATATTACATATCTAAGTCAAAACAGATTGCCTGCATCTAAAATGACGTGAAAACATACACTTTAATATGTGTCGCTGTGTATATTGTTATAAACGGCATCCTCATACGTGTAAAGGATCTATATCCCCTTATAGGTCACATCACCCTATATTCTACATTTATATTACAGTTCTTTATGAATTGACAGGTTTTTACAGTATGTTAAGCTGGTTTAATGTTATACTACTGGTTATTGTAAATGACAGGTCCAGACAAAAGGAAATCCAACTGCAGCCTCCACATGCAGAATGATGAATATGAAGTGGCCACTGAATCTTTCTGTGGTTGGAGCACAGACTACAGCCCCATTCAGGGCCCATGTTGAACAGCTGATAGTCACTGATGATATATAGTCTTCTTCTGGGAAGGGTCACGTGACAGGGGTTTGAATTGGGGGTTGATGGTCAAGACAATCAGGTTGTAATATGTTGAAGTCTGCATTGGCAGCCCTGGAGTTTACAAACTTAAACAGGGTAGTGTGGGTAGTATATCTGAATCAATAGTTTGTTTAAACTTCTAGGTGGGGTATCACAGTGTTGCTTGTCAAATGTTCATTACAGGCTCTACATATTTTAACAATTTTACCATGCAGATGTTAGATTTAGAACATCTGATAATCTAGTTTGTGCTGGAGTTAAAAACAAAAGGATGTGAACTGATTGAAGTAAGATTGAGCTGTGTATTTAAAAAAAACAAAAAACAAAAACTGGTGGTGATTCTAAATAAAAGCTCTCCGAGTTTAATTTACTCTTTGTGTTTCCTCTGCAGATCAAAATATAAAGAGAGAATCAGGACGTAAAGTCCAGACTGGAAACATCAATGCCGCCAAGGTGAGCAAGACAGAGGGTCAGCTGACTTTCACCTGTAGAATTAATTTATTTTGGCTGACAAAAAACACCTCCGTTAAGGTCCATTCACAGAAGTAACTCTAAAGTTTATAACAGATATGAACAACATTATTAAATTAGAAATTAGTCAACTTACTCTGTTTTTCTTCAGACCATTGCAGATGTGATCCGAACCTGCCTTGGCCCTCGGGCCATGATGAAGGTAAGCCAGCTTCATCATCATCACCATAATACACAGTAACCACACATGCTCTCAGATAACTGTGTGTGTTTATGTGCAGATGCTGTTGGACCCCACAGGAGGAATCGTGATGACTAATGATGGAAACGCCATCCTCAGAGAGGTCAGACATGAATACATCACTTCCTCAGAGAATCTGTTGGTCATTGTGGATTTGGTTGATCAGTTATTTCAACTAGAATTTATAACCAGAATAGTTGAACCAATGATATTGTCTTTTTCTGGGCTATTTATTTTCACCCTGGCAACAGATCCAGGTCCAGCATCCTGCTGCCAAGTCCATGATTGAGATCAGTCGAACACAGGATGAGGAGGTGGGAGACGGCACCACTTCTGTCATCATCCTGGGTAAGACATCAGCATAAATGTGCAGCAAGACCAAAAAGATTTTAAAGATGTGGCAAATACAGCTTAAAAAGTTGTAATCAGATGTCAAACCTTTAATGGAGACTGGATCGCAGAGAGAAGGCATCATAATGTTTTGAGTTTGGTTGCTGACTTAGATATTAGAGTGAAGTTGAACTTACAGTTGAGTGGTTTTTGCAGTTCAGTTTCACATAAATTGACACATTAAAACACTTAAAGGCCTGGACTCTTTCTCTTTTACGCAACATCTGTTTTCACACAATTCTATCAGAGGAAACTGCATGTGCTTTTGGTCCCTTGTTTTCTGTGGTAATTAGTTCATTGATTTTGTTGTAGCTGGGGAGATGTTGGCTGTAGCTGAACAGTTCCTGGAGCAGCAGATGCATCCAACTGTCATTATCAGCGCCTACAGACAGGCTTTGGAGGACATGTTGGATGCCCTGAAGGACGTCAGGTACCAACACACAGCAGGGTGTGAAGTGTTTTAATGGTAAAGCTCTACTGAGTGTCTGGTGATGACCCGTTCTCTCTCTGCCGTCTGACCTCAGCACACCAGTGGACACATCAGATCGCTCCATGATGCTGAAGATCGTCCACTCAGCCATCAACACCAAAGCTCTGAGCCGCTGGTCAGAGTTGGCCTGCAGCATCGCACTGGACGCTGTCCGCACTGTCGAATTGGAGGACAACGGACGCAAAGAGATTGACATCAAGAAGTACGCCAAGGTGGAGAAGGTAAAGTTGAATCATATGATGACTACATGAGGGATAACATCTGACAGCAAAAAGCTCTGATCATCAAACTGACATAAAGACAGTATTTTACACAGGTGGGACCTTCTACTGTAGTTTGTGGTTATAGTCAAGCTAATCATCCAGTTGTGCTGGTTTGACTATTTTCAGACGTAGTTACATGGTTGTTTTTGTCTTGTTTCTTTTCCAACTGCAGGTTTATGCTTACCCTGTTTAGCCAAGTTTTAACGCTAAAGTATTAGAATAACTAGACTAATGACCCGCTAACAGAACCCAAGGCTCAGTATTTGCAGTGATTCAAAAATGATTTAGGAATCGATAAAAAATCAGACCAATGAGCAGGATTGATAATAGTTTTTGTGTCTTATTAGTCAGTAATTTGATGTGCAGGCTGATCCTTATGCTGAGGTTATTTCCCTTTGTGCCTTTGTGTCCAGGTGCCCGGTGGGATCATTGAGGACTCATGTGTTCTCAGAGGCGTGATGGTGAACAAAGATGTGACCCACCCTCGTATGAGACGTATGATCAAAGATCCTCGGATCGTCCTGCTGGACTGTAGTTTGGAGTACAAGAAGGGAGAGAGCCAGGTAACCATGGCAACCACTACACAACGACAAAAGAATGAAAACTCTTCTAATGTATAGTTATCTGCGAGGTCTTAAACATTGACTGGATTATGATTATTTCACCTCTGTAAATTTACATTAACTTCAGTCTCTTTTAATGCTTGCGTTGTCTTGTATGTAAACTATGTCTGGACCTGTAAGCAGTGGATACTGATAATTTCATGATTTTTCTTTTCAGTTTAAAGCTCAGTTCAGTTTCAGTTCTAATTTGATCACAAAAAAATTTAATTAATTAATATATATATATGTGTGTATGTGTGTGTGTGTGTGTATGTGTGTGTATGGGGGAAAATGGCTGTGTCCAAAAAAAACAGAAAAAATGTACATTAACATGGCTGTGTGTTAGTAAATACTCTTCTATCCTGGAAAACAGAAATATACACATTTATATTTATTATAGTTATATCAGTTATATCACTCATTATTTGGATAAATTAATATTGTCTTTTCATTTTTCTCCTGTGTCACCTCTGGGCTTTACATGGTTTATTTAGATGTGTGTTTTGGGTTTTTGTGTAGACTGACATTGAGATCAGCAAGGAGGAGGACTTTGCAAGGATTCTGCAGATGGAGGAGGAATACATCCAGCAGATCTGTGAGGATATCATCCGTCTGAAGCCAGACCTGGTGTTCACCGAGAAGGGCATCTCAGGTATGTACATAACAATAAAGACATGTATGACGTAGAATATCCACAGAAGAAAACTGACCTTACATACACACACAAACAAACAAACATTCTCTCCTACATCTCAGTAGTGCTGTCAGGGTGCTTTGTTTGATTGGATAATACTTGATCACAATTGTTTGATCAGAATTCCGTGAATTTGTAAAATAAAATATTTGACTGTTACGTAAATGGCAGTTTAAAGGACTGAAATTAATAAAATAACATCCACTTATTGTTGTACTATTTTTTATTTTTCACATGCGTTTCTGGGTAAATGTGATAGCATTGTAGACACTAAATTAATGGAGAAAGTAAGCAGATTAATCCATAATCCAGATAATAATATGAATATGAATCCAATCCCTTAAAACTGTGGCAGATTGTTTCACCATTACTACTGCAACTGGTCACACTTTAACTCCATTTATTTGATGACCTTTGACCTCTCTCAGATCTGGCTCAACACTACCTGGTAAAGGCCAACATCACTGCAATCCGCCGCGTCAGAAAGACTGACAACAACCGCATCGCCAGGTAACGGTCTTCACCACTCACATCAGGGCATCAGTGAGTCTGAGTTGAACCTGTTACTGAACTAGTCTCACCTGTTGTGTCTCAGGGCGTGTGGGGCTCGTATCGTCAGTCGGACTGACGAGCTGCGTGAGGACGACGTTGGTACAGGGGCGGGGCTGTTTGAGGTGAAGAAGATTGGAGATGAGTACTTCACCTTCGTGACTGAGTGCAAAGACCCCAAAGCCTGCACCATCCTGCTGAGGGGAGCCAGCAAAGAGATCCTGGCTGTGAGTCATATGTTAGACTACGAGTCCCAGGGTGCATTTCATTGAGTTGGGCAGACGGTTCCAAATCCATATACACAGATGTACATGAGGCTCTACTCACTTTTCCCATTCAGTTTTTCCCCGTTCTTTGTGTTTGATTTTGCCCCAGAAATCAATATCTGTCACTTACTGGGACATTGTGAATCGTATTAAAACTTAATCATATGTTTACGTGACAAATCATAAAATACAGCGATACATATGTCCAAATGTAGATGAACGATGCCACATCACATTAATTGACATCTATTTAAAACAGGGGTGTCAAACATGCAGCCCGGGGGCCAAATCCAGCCCGCCAAAGGGTCCAAGGGTCCGTGACTTTGTGAAATGTTAAACTAAAATATTAACAATTATTTTAGTTCAGTTCTATAGACAGAACAATTCAATTTAAAGTGGGTCAAATCGTTGAAATACTACCATAATATCTAATAAAAATATATTTACACTAAAACACAGTATAATTTTGCAAAACGTGAATAATGTGAGTAAATATGACCAATCTGAAATGTCTTCAGTGCAGTTTGAACAATATTATTATGTGTTATTGAATGTTTTGTGTATTTGTAGATCCACTGTG
>JAPSES010133967.1:0-15215 GCA_029822895.1 Maxillicosta whitleyi
GACAAATAAACCCATTTAGGTCGAATTTCACGGCTTGGAGTGCTGCGTACATATACTGCTTGTTGTGACCCACCACACTGTAAAAAGAGCTACTCAAAGTGGTTTTTAGCGGAATTCGCTCTTTAAAACTGGGATAAAACCGAAAAAATCATGACAGTGCTAATATGATAAAGGCTAAGTTGAATAAGTTGTGCTTATTACAAGTGCTGCAAACAGAGTTATCTAAGAGAGATTTAATATACCTAAATGGTCTCAGTTTTATAATATGGAAAACAATCTACTTCATCTGCTGGGATATCATGCAAACCAATATTTTAAGCTGGTTAGTCAGTGATAATATCTTCTTCAGACGATATTTTGTTAAAATGAGGTAACATTTTCTAATGAAAAATGGGCTCCCAAGATACCAGGCTTTCTTAAGTTCCTTTTTTTCGCTGGAGAAGAAAAACTCAATATAGATATTGAATATCAGTCTAATAATGACCCAAACAGCAGGATCAAATAACAGTGATGATAGCTCTAATCGACTGGCTGATCTGTAATGTCTAATATAATCCGTAATCCATCACTCTACCAACCTGAAAAAATCCTCTGTAAATTAAATTCTACAAAATAAAAGTCCTTCGACACTTAATAACACAGGACCTGCATATAGAAGCTATTTAATAAAACTACAACAGCGATCTGCAAGCTTTACAAACTAAAGAGCTGTTTTTGACTCAAAAAATAAGAAAAAATGTGAAAATGTCGAAAATGTTTAAACTCATCTATATTTTACCATGAGGTGGCTGTTCTTTTATAATCTATTTGTGATTTGTTTGTTATTTAACTTTGTATTTCCACTACAATAATGCAATGCATTTATGAAATTCTACAACTACTCCTAAGAAAACATTCAAGATTTGTACAATTGTTTAACAATGTACACTATTTCCAAATTAAAATTCCTTCTTGTAATGGATAAAAAGGTCATGTTTCATGTACATGAGCTTAATCAGCCAAACTACTAACAAATGCAGATCCAGTATCTTGTGTATTTCACAAGAAAATAATATACTGTGACATACAGTTTGGTTTATTTACTGTGAAAAAAATATATTTTATTCTGTGTATAGCCTGTGGATTTTTGCAGATATAAATGGACTACACTTATATAGTGCTTTTCTACCATAGCCTCACATTCACACACACTCATACACCAGTAGGCAGTTACTATGCTAATGTACCATATAGGGTACTACAATGCCAGACCCTATTAGGAGCAATTTAGGGTTCTACGTATGTCTTGCTCTGGGACACTTTGACATGTGGACAGTGGGAGCCAGGATTTGAACTGCCAACCCTTTGGTCATTGGACAACCTGCTCTGCCACAATTACCCCTACATCAGAGGTGTCAAACCCATTTTAATTCAGGGGCCACATTCAGCCCAATACGATCTAAGGGGCCCAAAATTATGAGAATTATGTTCACATCTACAAAGTTTGAATAAAAGGAACAACTGGAAATGTGTTCAGAAATAAATGCAACTTAAAACATATTCTGCCTCAGTTTATCATGTACACATGTTCATTCTATCGTACAGATAAGGGTATATTTATGGGACTATTTTTGACACATTTCAAGTTATTCACATTTTTTTTTGTAAGAGTATAGTTTATTAATGTAAACATTTTCATGTAATTTTTCTTTGTTTTCCTACCAAAACATAGAGAACATTTGCAGTTGTTATTGTTTAGAGGATATTATGATCATGTTTTACTGGTCTGACCCACCTGTCTGTATGTGGAAACTGAATTAACACGATTTTGACACCATTCATTGTACTTTCCTTCAATGTAATTTTTTCACAAATTCATCCCAGGGCCGGATTGGACCCTTTGGCGGGCCGGATTTGGCCCCTGGGCCACATGTTTAACACCTGTGCCATAGATGGACAATTTTAGAATTGATTTAGGCCTATAACAGTCTTAAAAGGTAATGGTTAATTCAATTCATTTCAAAATGGTCCTTAAGTTTTTTTAACAAGTGGAACCAGAGAGAGTCTGAGGATTGTGCATTCTGAATAAGCTGAATCAGTGCATTCATACTCAAAGGGATAGACTCTAAATTCTACCTACAAATGTACTTTTTCCAACACTGGAGTGGCTTAATGTCAGACCATGACCTGATCTAAACACTAGACATCCTCCAGTTTCCAGCACCTGCTCTCCAATCACCTCAGTACATTGCATAGGGCGCAATCAAAGCTCTTGGCTAATGGTAATGGAAATAATCAAGGTTGGCGCATGTCATCAGCACACAGTATGCCGTATCAATCAGGGCGTGATTGGTTATGAAAGTAATTGCCAACGCTGAGCATTGTGGCGTGTTCATTAAAAATGAGAGGGAAAACTCTGCTGCAAGTGACTGAAAAATGTCTGCAGCACCTGCCAACTGACAAACACCCAGATAAGTACACAAATAAAAATGTAAACGCATCGTCAGTAACAAATTATAAAACAATAACTTTGATGACAGTTTAACATGCAAACAGATTCTTACATAATATCAGATGTACAGCTACCAGTGCTACCACCTTTGTACAGTACATTGCATTTGTGAAGCTTCAATACATTATTACTTTACACCCATTTGAGACAGAAAAGCAGCAGAAACAAACAAACAAAAAAAAAATAAATAAATTCAACAAATACTTCCTCATTCCTACTTTATGCTTAAGGGAATCCAGCTTTGATTGTGGGCCTGTAGGTACAAACTCCTCTTATCACAAATGAACAAACAGGACTTAAGGATGAAACTACTTCCTCATGTTTACTAAAATTAGGTTACAATTGAATTCCCATCTCTAGACAAAGTACAATGCTGCAATGAGGCGTTAAAACAAATTAATGTCTTCCATTTGTTTGGTGAAATTACACAAGGCGGCCCCTGTGGCCTGTAACCTTCCAACAATATAGTTAATTGCAAATTAATGTGATTTGGGTCTTGTTAAACTCCCAGCAATGGATTGTGGTGCAATTAGTTTGCTGTTAAATTTATTGTGCAAGACATTTCCTTCGACAGGGAACATAACCTCATATAAAACACAAAGATGGAGTCACAATAAACAGGTTATTTTAAATAGACGCAATAAAAAAAGGGAGTTCAGTGACATCTTTTACAAACACAACCTCGAAAGTGCTATGATATTTTGATCATTATTATCATTATGTCTGTGTTTACAGACGTTTGGCAGTTTTCTCGCACTAAATACTGAAACTCCACATGAATCGGAAGAATGCACATTTTTAAAGTCAAATGTTAAATGTATTTTTCAGTAAAGCTAGTATTTAATATAATCCCCAGTCTTCAAAAATGCACCACTTTGGATCATTGTAGGTATGTCGTTTGTGTGAATTTGCTGCCATCTAGTGGAAATATAGACAAATGGACATGTTAAAGGGGTGGATCAAGTGAGACAAGTGGATCAAACACCACAGAAGCTCGACTAAGCCCTAAATTACTCATATCTTGCAAAAATAAAGATAAACAATTTTTTTTACAATGCGTTTGGACCAAAATGATCAACCTATACTGATTTAATTATGATCAAGCAATTATGAAACCGGGTACCAACCCTCAAACCTCTGTGACGATGCATTATGAGAAATGAAATTAACATGTTCTAAGGAAATGAATTGACCCCCGGGGGTGAGTCTAAGTATCAGTAGCTGCTCTACAGATGTCAGCCTAAGCTGTGACGACCCACTGGGAGCTACATCACCATCTCCACTCGGCTAAGACTACATTTGTGCACCCGCAGAGCGTTTTGGAGCTGCAGGATGCCGGTCATTAATCCAGTCCTAAGTGAGCCCTCTTAATACTGGTCACTGTGGCCGGTGGGAACAGAGTGATTAATTTCACAGAAGGAGCCGCTGCATTGAGTGCCACGCCAAGATGGAAACTCAGAGCCCAAAAGCCAACTGATATGACTTTGCTTTTCAATTTAAATGCTAATTTAGAGAACTGAAAACCCAATACTGTATAATGACACAGTGACTTTGAAAAGGTCTGAGATTACATGTTGCTGACATTAAAAAAAAAAAAAAAAAAAAAAAGGAGGAACCCGGCGGGCTCCGAGCATAGGTGACCCTTCCTTATTTCATTGTGTAAGGGAATTCTTAAGATATTTGCATATCAGAGACGTCTTTTACACATCATCCTGCTGAATGAAACCCACAGTGGGCAGACGAATCCCATTTCCTTATGAGATAATTCCCACTGGGAGGCTACACATTCATCTATAGGTAAGTCATCAGGAACATGTTAAATGGATGCGGACTGGTGCTGCTCTTCATCTACATCAGTTGATACAGATTCATAACGCAAGTGTTGAAAATGATGTTCCCTTTACAAATGACCAGTGGGCTTCAGCACCCTTAGAGAACTCATTAGCTTCTATTTAATGCTGTGAAATGGCTCAATAGTCTTGTACCTGTGGTGAGATGAACAGAGAATACTAAAGAAGCACGTGCCTGAATTTTGTCGCCAATCTTTGACACATTATGTCCGTTCACACTTCCTAACGAGATGAGTAGATCTGTGAAACATTCGGCATGTCACAGATGAGTTGATGACATTTAATGAAGTAAATTCAGAGGCATAGGGGATGTTATTGCAATCTGGCTTCTCTAGAGATCAGAAATGTCATTAGTTTGCGTTTTCAGGGGAAAATAGCTTGTTTGTCGTGCGGTTAAATTTGGCTATAGGTTGGCCTGTTGACCGGTGGTATGACTTCCCCTAAATATGACAGCTGCTCTCCCTGTGGTCGGCCGGAGTCTCCATTTGGTTCAGTAAACACCAGAAGGCCTGGAATGAGACGTGGCCAGCAACGAGAACTACACTGGACATCTCCATCGCCTCTTGTGTTAATGTCACGAAGATTTGTCAGCAGTGCTTTCAGAAACCCGAAAATGAAATAAGAGCTGCAATGAACAATGCCTCATAGAATGTAGGGGAAATCAGTTTTGTTTTCCTCCTGTGTAAAAAAAAAAAAAAAAAAAAGGACTGTTTAGATTGTAAAGGACTTTGCAACAAATAGAAAATTGCTTTTTAATTATTCAAGCATTCTTTTATGCTTTATCTTTTCAGCTGAGACCCAATCAATAACTAGAACTAAACACTAAAGCTACATAAAAACCATAATAGTTATTTATCTCTCTAAAGCCTAAACCAGTAAATGACTGACAGAAAATTCCACGTCTTTGAAACTGGAGCCATCCAAAAAATGTTTTTTTTTAATGGAAATATCAATTTCCATGTACTTAATGCACAACAATATTATTATTTTTGAACAAACAAAAACACAATACAACACAAACATGTCTAACAAATTGGTCATTCCTTTTCAAAATTGTCAAAGTTCTTCCTCTTTCCTCATTAATGATAATCTTGTAGTGTCACTGGAGAGAGACATCTGGTGAACAAGTTGTATGTATGTATCTAATTGTATACATCAGGTTTTACAAGAAAAAAATTACACTGAACATGTAGAGGGCTTCAATGCACAAGTATCAAATATGATTTTTATGATATGACATTTGATGCTATAGGGTTAAATGAAAAAAAAAAATCACTTGTAAAACTACTGAAAACAAATGTAAAGTCATGAAAAGGACTAAAAAACAAACAAAAAAAATAACTTCAAAGCTACAACAATGTGAGGCAGCATAAGAAGTGCACCAACAACCAATTTCTGCCTATAAACCAAGGTACTAGTGTGTGTCCAACTTTGTCGAAGTACTTTAAGTCCATTTTCAATGCTGTTTTCATGGAAGAGAAGGCACCAAACAAAGCACCAACATAAATTTCCCAGGTGTGAAGCTGAGTCATTGTTGGCGGTTCTACTTTTGAGTGCACCTACCCCACTCCCACACAAACTCTCTGAAGAAGAGCTGCCAGCAGCAAACAGGGTACACAAAGGGATGCAAAACACAACAAGGCTAAATGCATCAGTCTGTGAAGACCTGGTGACACCGGTGCATCTCTTATCCCTGGGACTTTCACCACACTCAGTATGTGAAAAGGAGATGGAGGGCAGAGTTCCTATAGGTGCTTATCGGACCATCATCTCTCGTCACGTCCGTAAGTGCAGCTATGAAAATTAATGGAGAGCATTAGAGTGGGTAGTGGAGTGGCAGAGGTCTCTCAGACGGAGTGTTTTCAATATTTGTCCTTGTGCAAAGAGCCCCACAATGTGTGAAGTTTGCCGAGTTTATGTAAGGGGAACCGTTTTGCTGCAGTGCTAAGTAGTTCCTTTTTTATTATTTTATTATTGATTTTTTTTTTTGTAGCTCCCTAATCAGAGAATAATTAACACAACTGGTAACACTTTACTTCAACAGTCCACCCACGGTGAATTTGCAGCAACAGATTATGTCCAAAATGATTAAAAACCAAATTTTGCTGAAATAAAGTATTACATTTCAGAACAATACAGGTCATTTCCACATAAAATCCATGCTTTAAACTGTAAAAGACCAATGATATTTGACAGATTTTTATCTATATTATCTTTGGAAATAATTTAATTGATTATTTAATAATTCTTGATATTGAATTTCTGCAGTTTTCTGTTTTCAGCATAACCTTTTGATACTGTTTTCTTAGAATATTGATCTTTTCTACATTGCTTTATCATGTTATTGATATGTGAACATGTCATTGACAGAGTTTATTGATTAACACATTTGTTTATCAAATTCACACGACTTTCTGCCTCACCTTTACACATAGAAAAAACCCTAATGGCTTTAAGTCACACTTATGACAAATATTAGCTTCTCACAATCACTCCACAGTGGTATTCATTCCCAAAGCTGTGCATCAAAATGTATCTACAGAAAAAATAAACAGTATTTACTGAATCTTGAATAATAGGTTCAACTGCTGACTTCTGCAGACTTCTTGTAGCTGTATAATGCAGACAACTCATTACCAAGCAGCATTCCTGATCCATATGTAACATCTTCACATGGATCATTTTGTCCAAATAACAGTTAAACTCATAAATATATTAAATGTATATTTGCACATCTACCAAAGCAACAAATATTCACATTTGAAAAGCTGGAACCACTAAATATTTAGTGTTTTTGGTTTAAATAATTAATCATATGATCCACAACTGGTGCTCGTTAACTTCCCGTGGTTCAACTAATTAATAATTTGATCAATTATTTGTGGATTCACCGTAATACTTTTGCAGTCATTAACCAACTGCCGTGATATGATACTTTTCCCCAGTGGTGATGTTGATGTTTTTAATGTACTTGTAAGTGTGATATTAGCTGAGAAAACATGCGTGTCACTGTCAGTGCATTTCCCACATGAACCACTGCAGTATATTAGAATATGACCTAGTCTCTGCTGGTCTGTGCAGATGTGGATCCCATGTTCTCTTGTCTAGGTTCCGTGGAAAAGTGCCTACACTGCACACAGCTGCCAGATCTGTGATGTATTGCTTAAGAGTTACAAAGAGAACCTCATTCATTCTGCTTTCAAGCTTTCTCACAATACCAGAGTGAAATATGACTTACAGTGCTTTAAGTGTCATCCGTTCAGTCTCTCCCACTATACCACTAAATATAACCCTTGACAGATTTCCTCTTGCAGTGCCCACCCACTAAATATTTCATTGTTCTTTAATAAAGCCTGGACTTCCTCATGCTTTGTTATAGTGACAAGCTGTGGCGGTGATGCTGATCAACATGTTATTGCAGGGAGACGAGGACGTAACATAAGCTGGCGCGACTGCGCTGACAGAGAGTCGCTGTGGCATGCTGCGTGTGCTGCCACTGGAAAACCAATATTGGACAGAGCAAATGGAAAAAGTCATGCAACTTTGTGGAGTTCAGACTGAACTGTTTACAGAAAGGTGATAGAATTCAAGTCAATTTCATGGACTGTTAGTGTAGCAATGCATGAATTCAGATGGGACTACGGAGAAAACAGCAGCTCGAGGAAATTCCTGGTGATAAAATGCACACAGAATATCAGGCAGGATAAGTTTTTTTTTTTTTTTAAATCAATAAACAAACTACAGACAGGACAATATTTCTGTCCATAATTGTTATCGATAATTTCACGGCTACATTATTTCTTTTCAGATAACGAGCTCAGTTGTGAAATAACTAATAAATTACCAAGTTAACGTCCACTTTTGGTTCTGCCTACCTGTTGTCTTGCGCCTTGGTTTCGGCTGAAGGGAGAAGATGACCATCAAAGCCCCCATGATGCCCTCCAGACTTTCTCACTTGATCTGAAAGTACGGCTAGATTTCTCACACTTTCACTCCCCACACTTGGTTGGATTGAGAGTGAAGATGGGGGGGAAAGCACGAGAGATGCTGGGGGCTTTGAATCAGAAAAAAAAATGATAGAAAAGAGAAAAATCCAGACTCCGCTCCAAACTTCTCTTTACGTTCAAGCTGGCAAAGCAGGCTGTACGACGACCACAAATGAGTGGGAGTGAAACATGCGTGCCTTGGTTGAGTTTTGAATTTTGACACGCACCCTCTGCAGCCCCCTCCTTCCCTTGTTCCAGCTCTGAAATGAGAGCCTGGTTGCTGATCTTTCAGCCGCTAAAGATACTTTGTAGCAGCACCTAGATTAATTGAGCGCTCGCAGAAGAAGCCAGTAACATGCAGTGGAGACTGCTACTGCCGCTCTTTTCAACGGATCTCTCCTCATACGGGGAGGGAAGAGACTGGAGGAAGGTGAGAGAGCTCATGCAGCAGATAAGCATTATTCCTTCCTGCCTTTTAACTACACCTCCTGCTGGGAGCGAGATGAGAAAGCCACGCTGTGTCCAGGACACTGAGCAAGAGCTGGGAGCTCTGCTGGGCAGCGACTGGTGCAAATATATAAAGTGGCTCCATATAATCACTGAGGAACATCTCCTCCACTTAGAACTGCTGACAAGCCATTCTGCAAACACGTTAATGAGAGAAAAGGAGACTTTCTGATGCAGTTCTGTTCGACTTGATATGACCCTACTGTAAAACATGTCCTCATATACACCAGATAATGAATAATAGTTGCTACCCAGGTCTCAGTAGACACTTTAATTCAACATAATGCTTTAATCCCTCTGTCTGTTAGAAGGAGCCATCAGACAATAAATCCAGCAGCTTTTAATTATGTTTAATTAGATTTTGATGTACGACTCTGCGATATGATGATATGATGATACAACGACCTGGCTAAAACCAGTCCAGGTGCTGCCGTTAAATTTACACGCATCTAATAAGATTATGCAATATTGAAACTTTTAATTGTAATTTTTTTGGACTGACTGAATTAACCCTGGAGCATAACACTGCCCTCATAGGCTTATACTGTAGGCACTAGGCATGATGGGTAATCACTTCACTCTGATGCGCCCATCATTCTGGAACAGGGTCAGTCTGGACTCATCAGATCACATGACCTTTTCCCATTGAAACACAGTCCAATCTTTGTTGTTTAAGCCTTAAAGACAGAAACCACATGTGGATAAGATGTTTTAACCACCATTACCTTAAAAAGCCTTAATGAAGAAATTCATTCTAATCTTCATTTGAGTCAATCATTTATTTGAAAGTCTGAAACATATATTACTGCCATTTGTTGTCGCATTAAAAACACCATATTTTTACTGAATTTTCTTTCATAAATTCACATTCTCAGAAAAATTAGGTGTAAAATTGTGACCAGATGAAAGTGAGGTTTGCCTGAATCAGACTGATATTATAGAAATGCTTTAGAAAAAAATAAATAATCTAAAAGTCTGTCTGTGAGGGTTAAGAAATGAGAAGTTAGTCACTGCATCAATTAGGGTTAAAGAAACAGTTGTAGCCAAATCATATTAATCACTGCTGTAATTAACCAGTGAAAGGCTGTGAAATATTTGCTGAAGGTGCATATATTGTGTGATTACATAAACACACTGTATTGTGCTTCTTGTGTACTGTCCTGTGTGATAAATAATAGTCTTTAGGGCAGTATTTTCTGAACCTTGTTTGATGCTTTATGTTCCTCCACAGCGATGCAAGCAGGACTTTTTTGTATGAAGGCGACACAAACAAACATTGTGACACAGAAGAGGTTAATACTGAATAAGTAAAAGACAAAAAGAGGACTTTACTTCAGCTACATATCCACATCTACAGCTGTTCCCAGTTTAGTTTTTGATCATTTTATGCAATAATATGTGAACTTTTCTGATATACATCTTCTTCTTAAATGAAGGTTAAAAGAAATTAGAAAAAAAATAAGGAAAAATGAGCAGGTGCCTTTAATTTATTGAGTGTATAATTCAAAATGTAATGGATATGCCTTTCCGTGCAGTCATTATGAAATGACCTACATAGTTATGGACACAGAAGAGGTTAATACTGAATAGGTGTAAGACAAAATGAGCTTTAAACTGGAAGAATGACACACCCACGTCCTTTGGCAGATGGATATGTGATGTCATGTTTTTCCTTGAAGTTGAAAAGATTTGATACACATTGAATGGATAAATGGGGAAGAATAGTGTGGTTATGGCATCCTTTTATTTCTTATGTAGAACAGCTGACAATGCACCTGAATAATGAGTGCTGTGTACAAAGAGATTGGGTAATTATATAGTGGAACAATTTCATTTTAATTAATTAATTTATTTTGTTGCATCTTATACCTCAGCTATATGTTCTCAGTGTATGTTTGAAAGGCTTAATAAAAATATATTGATCAAAAAAGACAAAATGAGGAGATTGTACCTAAAAGAGACACTTTATTTCAGCTGCATATCCACATCTACACGTTTTCCATTCAGTTTTTACCTTTTATGCAATAATATTTCACACTTTCTTATATATTTATATGAAACTTTAAAGAAATTGCACATCAAATGGAAAAAAAAATACAGAAAAATGTCTTTGATTTGTTGAGTTTAATGTAAAATGTAATGGATATGCCTTTCCATGTAGTCATTATGAAATGACCTACATAGTAATGAGATTCTGATCATTTTGCACACTGACTATATTCATTATCACAGAGTAAAAAAAAAAAAAAAAAAAAAAAAATCCAGCTCCCATGTGAAAGTTATATCCTTTCCCATCATACAACTTACGAAGGCAATTGCCTCTTCAGAGCTGATCGCTCACAGACTTATTTGACAGACTCAGACGGGCTTTTGAGGAAGATCACCAGGATTACGGAGAAGGTTTGGAGGTCAGACTCATGTTCTGCCCCCCCTTCGCTCATCTTTTCCATTTCATCTTTGTTCAGAGTGAGAGAAAAAACTACCCGAGACACGAGTCTGATGTGACACATCAAAAGAGGGAAAATGGAAAGAAAAATACTTCCGCTTCATGCGCCACCTACGCACAATTCATTTCATGAACTGTGTGACGGCAGTCCAATTCAGAAACAGAACAGCCAGCCACTGCAATCAAGTACCAATTTACGCCCACTCCATTAACCTGCTTCCTGTCGACCACATGCATTTAGCCGCTCTGACGCATCCTACTCATGTCAAACACATGAGCTGCTAAGGTAAGGCTGCAAATGCAAAGTTTAGCAGCTTTGCATTGTGGGGGCAGGTTGCAAACGGTATACTATCCAGGAATATCACACAAACAAAAAAACAAACACTCACAAAGCTGGGAGACACTGTGGCAACTCTGAAGGTCAGTGACCCGTGGATCTCCAACGTGAACCCAGTTTCTTTTATAATTGGGTTCTCTGGGAAGAGTCTGAGCAGCTATGGATGAAATGACTTCAATGCAACTCCTGCACTGTATCAGAAACTACCGCCTTTTTTGTTTCTACAGTTCTTCCATGTCTTTTAATCTATTCTTGTATTTTACTCATTTGTTTTGGTTTTTAATTATTTTCCTGTACACTGTGGTTGTTTTTAAAGTGCTTTACAGATAAAGCTGTATTGGAACCATGTAGTCATCCTTATTATTAATTATTATGATAATAGTAATAACAGTACTGACAATAATAGTAAGAGTTATTAGTGTCACCATCATCATCATAGCGGTACTAATGGCAATAGTTAAAAAAAAAGAAGTATTGCATGTGAGATTTTACAAAAAATAGACACTCAGATTCAGCAACAATTACATCAAGTCTTAAAGACCTCATGAAATGTAATATACTAATGATTTTCTTTGAATTAAATACTATATACATGTACTGTATTTTATCATCTTCCTAAAAGTAGGCTTGTGAAGAACAAGTAGTTTAATGTTTTGATGTGATATTCATTGTAATCATATATATATATATATATATATATATATATATATATATATAAAATCATATAATTCATTCGTAGTCATTTTTCTACAAAATTGCACAAAATATTGAAAAACGGTGGTTTTAATCGGCCTTGTTTTAACCCTTTCCTGCACTGGTCATTATAGTGGACATCTGTTCGACAGCTGTTCTCTTGTATATTCATGAGTTTTATTATTTTAGTTCCATTTCAGCCAACACAGTGGACACTTATGCACCATCCCATTACTGTAACTATGCTGTCACCCTGCTCTGCAGTGATATATTTAATGAGTGTAAATGAATTGGTAGGCTGGAATCAACAGTTGTCTTAAACAAAAAGGCTTTTTTTTCCCGTTTTTGCATATATGATCTTCATGAAGTCGGTCATAACTTGTATTAGAGTATGCTAAAATGTGAGAAAACATAAGATTAGCAGCATTAAAAACACTTATTTCATATTTTTCATAGATTATCACTTTCTGGTATTGCGTTTTAAATAAAAGTGTCTTTGCTTCAAAAATTATAAGCATGGCGTCCGGCTCCATAAAAAACAGGTTCATAGAAATATTTCAATCACATTGTTTTTTTTTTCATGTGTAAAGCAGAATAAAAAAAAAATCTTGACTGAGGGTCTCAAATTTCAATCATCAAAGGGTTAAGGTGGGGTTATCCATCCGTCCACTCAGTAATCCCCACCCCTGATGCAACGTCTGTTTTCAATGCATGCACAAACATTTTCAGTGTTGACGTCACACATTAAATATGAGCACACTGAAACACTATTTTCATTATGCATACAGTATTATCCTCCTCAACTACATTAATGCTATTCCTAAACCTTTTGAGGTATTTTACTGTACGGCTTCTTGTCCTACATATTGTTAAAATTGAAATTCTGCAGGTTCATAAACTTCTCTGAGGCTTTAACTTCAAAAAAGGAAACGCCAAAATATTTGAATCTACAACCACAGAGTAACATCCTGTGCTGAAGCCATACTACAAGTGCGTTGTTGGAGAAGCCAATTAATGCCGAGATGGAAGTGGCACCACAGCTAAGTAGTAATGCAAGTAGGTGTCAAGTATCCAGCCACTAGTATACCAGTATGAACCCTTAAGCTGTTGGCCTTGCTTTAGGATCGGCACAGCTGAGCATGGCTTTTCAAAGGGAAGCCTAATTATGTTGGAGCCATAATGACTTTTCATTAAATTAGACACTCCAGAGAATAGAGTAGAATAATCACAAGTCTCTGGGGTAAATCATCTGCACATACACTGAGGCTTATTCCAATACACTTGAAGAAAATGATCTAAAAAAAAAAAAAACAATCTGATTAATAAGCAAGCTCCTATTCCAGCACAAGCTCAGTGGACAGTGGTTTATAATTGAAATTAAGTTGGAATTCAGAACACTTCATATACAGCAAGTCAATAACAATTAACCCTGATCATTTAAAGTTGAACATGCAGCATCAAGGAAACATCTGCTACGAAATGAAACGCTTTCACGTGTCAAGTGTGTGTGCGCTAAAGTTCACAGATCATATTTGTACCAGACGCTGTGTTAGATTTTCTAACTGTCCGTCATTTTGATGGACAGGGTCATGTAAATTATGTCAGAATATATTGTGTCCTGGTAGTTTATTTTTTTCTGCAATAACAACAAAGTGATTTCAAAGACAATTAAGCATAAAAAAAATGCAATGGCCAAAATAAAAATAATGGTTGTAAGCAGTGGTGTAGTCGGGGTACACACTGGTCTATAGCATATACCTACTTATTTTCTTATTTTTCAGTCAGTATTCCATACACCCACTCCTAAATCCTCCTGATACACACCATTCCATAGTATCTGAGCCAAATTGCCCATTTTTTCTCCTAGGATGGGGAAGCCACGACCTGCCCTAATCTGCCTCCAATTGGCTAGTACTCCGTGCCTTCACTGATTCGATTGGTTAAGTTTAAGCATGATGACTGACGAGCCAATCAGAGGCAGAGTAGGGTGGGTCGCAATGAGGAAACTATTGCAAACCAACGCCGGCCAACCTGGACACCTCAGGTGCTAGTACCACCCGTGAAATTATTGGAAATGTGAATGAGAAAGGCAGAATAAATGTCTTTTAAGCCAGTGACACATAGAGAGAACTTACTTTCATGGAATATATCATTCTGAAGTAAGTTTAAGGTTTCCAAATGAGTCACCGTTTTAAACGACTGGCCAAATGACTGCACATTTAGATAAGAGATTTTCATTTCATTCGGATCGGCACCACCCATCAGCTCCACTCCTCCCCCACCTCCTCCATAACATTCTCTGGCCACAACAACCCCCTTTGTCCCTTCGTCACTAACCTCCCATCCTAACTAACCTCGTATTTGACCCCCAGTTTACATCTAATAAACATATCAGCTAAATGCCCAAAAATTCCTTCTTCCACTTCACAAGATCGCCAAACTCCGCCCCTCCCTCTCCTTCTGTGCTGGAGGAAAGCTTGTCCATGCCTTTGTCTCCTCCAAGTTGGACTACTGTAGCACACTTCTCATTGGGATCCCTGGCAGGAGCCTCCAAAGGCTCCAGCTCGTCCAAAACAGCGCTGCCAGGATCCTGATGAGGGTTTGGAAACATGAGCACATTAATCCTGCCCTTCACTCACTACACTGGCTCCCTGTTCACCTCCATATCCAATATGAGATCCTCCTTCACACCCATCACTGTCTCCACGGTGAAGCCCCCTCTTACCTCACTGAACTACTCACTCCCCACACCACCCCCAGAACCCGGTCAGGCCAACTGTACCGTCTGTGCCCCAACAGGACAAAGCTGAAGACCATGGGTGACAGGGATTTCAAGGCTGGTACTCCCCATCTGTGGAACACCCTGCCAGACCACCTCTGTGACCCACAGATGGAGGACATTTTT
>JAPSES010133985.1:0-39603 GCA_029822895.1 Maxillicosta whitleyi
CTTATGTGTCACTTTAATCTGCACAAAAGAACACTTAACCTAAATGGCTCTGTCAACAATTTAACAAAATATGGGTGCCTCTTTTCTACTAAGTCAGTGTTTCCCAACCAGTGTGCCCTGGCACATTAGTGTGACATGAGAAGTCATCAGGTGTGCCGTGGAAAACTATCCAATTTCACCTGATTGGTTCTGTAAGCAACCAGTGTGATGTAGATACATACGACTGTGCTTCATGTAAAGCACTTTGAATTGTCCTGTACCTGAAATGTGTTATACAAATTAATTTGTCCAGTACCTTTAATGAGTTGATAATAAAAATGTCTTTGAATCTTGAATCTAAATTGGAATTAGAGAAGGAAGTGCTCATTTTATAGTGCAAGACTTTTCTTTTCTTTCTTTCTTTCTTATTTTTTTTATCTACATAAAAGTCTAGAATCCACAATTTTTGGACAGGTTTTTCTGACTTGGGGTTCAGGTCAAGCTTATATGAAGTGAATTTATAGTGACACAGAAATGTTCCAAACTTCAACTTAAAACGATTGTCATAGTGATATTTACAGGAAACAGACTAAAGTGCTCACTGAAACTTATAAATAAAAAGGTTTCATTCATGGTCACATTTAGCCTGTAAATCTTACAGCCTGTAAATCTCTCTATATCCAACAGAACTGAAGGACTCCAAATAGTGCCTGGACTACATATGTCAAACAGCAAAAACATAAAACAGACAAGTCTAAAGAAATCCAGATCTATTTCATCACCGTTGTCAAAACTCCAAACTGTAGATCCAACATTTCTTTTATCTTGCATCACAATAAAAATGTCTTTAAACTGAGTTTTGTTGTTTCTTAACCCACTTCTTTTCCACTGACTTCTTCGCCGGACAGATCACAATGTATTCTAGACTAAATCAATCAGTTCCTCAGTAAAGTAAGTCCATCTGTTATTTTTCATAGATCTTATTCTTGGAGCACATCACTTATATGATTTCACAGGTTCCATAATTTCCTATTCATATTAAAACCGGGAACCCAAACAAAAAGACACAACAAAAGTCACACTTTCCAGTTAATAATTAAAAACAAATGTCATTCACTTTGTAAGCGTACATAAAAAAATTATGGTGTTTGTAAAAAATAATATTTTCTTGGACGTGATTAAATCTTCAGGCCTGACCACTTTGTAGTGTGACCACATTATACTTCATGTAATGTGTAATACTGTCATTATTGTAGTTGTAAGTTGAAGGATTGGTAAGATTTCATTGGAAGTAAACTGTATTGATAGTATATATTTAGAGTACTTAGATTTTTATGTGCTTTTTATATATAAATACACATCTACTTATTAAGCTTCTTCTATCTCCCTTTCCTCCATGTTTCTGTCATAAACAATATAAGATTAGTGAACATAGACATAATGGGGCGACGCAGTGGTGCAGTGGTTACAACATTTGCCCCACAGCTAAGTTCAATTCATACACCTTTTCACAAGGTCCTCTGGTTTTACCCACCATTAAAAACAGGAACATGTGGGTTAATTCTTCTGTCTGTACCC
The DNA here is from genome assembly GCA_029822895.1 of Maxillicosta whitleyi. Lineage (NCBI taxonomy): Eukaryota > Metazoa > Chordata > Actinopteri > Perciformes > Neosebastidae > Maxillicosta > Maxillicosta whitleyi. The sequence continues at coordinate 1,558 of JAPSES010133985.1, forward strand.
TTGGCCTCAGTGTTGGTCCCCAAACACCTTCAGTGGCTGCTCCTAATGTGGGCTAGGTGCTAATGCTAATTGCTAATGCTACTTGGTAGGTACTGTTTGTTTTAGGATGGGTAAAATCCTGAGATCATCCGGAGATAAAAAAAAAACTGAATTAGCCTTAAGGTTAACCACCATTGGTTTGTGAACTACCTTTTTCAACCAGTAATCTAAGATTTAAATGTTGCTGTCTTGCTTTTCGTACCTAGAAATGACTGGACCAGGTGTGACTGAGGAAAAGTGAATGTTGAAACTCACAATATTATGCAAAAAAAAAAAAAAAAAAAACACCAAGTAACTTCAGCTACTTAATAAATACTAACTGGTTACTCTTATTTCATAAACATTAAGGACAACAGTTAAGTCATGAAACATTGGTGTAAAATAATTATTTGACAGTGTTGTTGTTGTAAATATTTAACCACAACTGTGGAGCTGTCAGAAATAAAGGATTTTTTTTTTTTAAATCAATAAATCACAAGCCATAAATGTAAATGTTTCTTAGTAATTCACTATGTTAGATGTTCTTTTGTGTGTTATATTTGCTGATATACATCTCAGGATGCTAAATGTGCACTGTAAACTACAAATTACATCAACCTTTTAAGTATGAGCACACACACACACACACTAAAAAAAGGATAAAACAAAATCAACCAGCATTAATGGAATGAGTGCAGTTTAGAGTTAAACCTTAAAGTGTCGCCAGTAAAGAAAAGAGTCCATGAGAACCTGAGAATGTGAGCTTTACAGCTTTGTCCAGAATCCACTGGAAGTGTGAGCCGATGGACACAGGTGCTAGCTGCTGGGACTGTAAAATATTATTATTCAAACATTACGGAGTTCCACTTCATTCCAAACTCTCAGAGCAGTTCTTTCCCAAATGTTTAAGGGCTTCCACTTCACAAATGTTATAACCATTGCTACAATGCCCCAAAGAAGCTGAAATATATGTGATTCCTGAGTAAGAAGGACAGGTTATAGGAAATTAAAGCTATTAAACTCATAAATCGATAATAAATTGTTCACTTTCACTTCCAATAAAAGCAAAACAAGTTCTCATGTACTTGAATCTTAAACTTGTTTTACCAAAAAACATCTTCCTTCGACATGAAAGAATTTATTCATATATGAATAACTACATGAACTGTGTAAAGTCATGAGTGAGGACTTTTGTGTAGCTTTGGCTTTAACTTTTATTCTGATCTGTTTCTATTATTGACTTGTTTCCTCCAGGGTTCAGTCTAGGTATCAGTGATGGAAGAAGCCACAAGAGCTGTCTGTGATTTCAAGCTATGACTGTAATCTATTTCTCAATCTTTGTTCCTTTAACCACAGTGCCTCCTGGTGGCCACAGCAGGAACTGCAGGGTCATTTATACAAATACAAGAGCGACACTTTCAGCTTCACAAACAAACTACAAAACCTTGCCTGGACATCTACAACACATTTATTACAGACTGGATGCTTTCATTCATCATACTCTTATTTTTAAGAGTGCATTAGTATCATATACTTTATTTTCATCTTGACGAATTGACTAGTTTTAGTTGAACTTCTCTTTGGTGTTGGTTTCACAGGTGTTATGAGAAACTAAATAGATAAAGATGAGCATGTGATGCACACTGTACTCTATCGATAAGGTCCATTACTGTGTCAGGTTCATTCTAGATAAGATACACATAAATTATTTCCTAAAAAGGGCTAAATAGGAATCATATTAATACTTTTATCAGTGTTCCAGCATTTATTATACCATTTTAACTGGCAGCCTCAAAACCAGTGGCATAAGGCACATGTACAATAAATGAAAAATAGTATAAAAAAAAAACTCCTCCTTCTCCTTCTCTCCTTCTCTTCATGAGCTGTGTTTTATAATTATCACCTCCTTTCACAACTAAATATATATAATTTACTAGAGAGGATCCAAAGCTCTGTGCTTTACATATTATGATTATGTACTATTTAGCTGCACAAAATCTGTTTCATCATTACATTTAGAGGTGTTAAAAGTAGGAGGAGCATTAACATATGCTCATCAAACAGCATGATGAACCAAACACAGACCTTCAAATCTATTTCATTTGAGTTTTTGTTGCATAGTTAATTGCACTTTTTATTTAATTTTCAGATATTTCATTTTATTTCAATAATTTTTTCAATGCTACTTTTACTTTTTTTTCGATTGTGTCAACTATAATAACCAGCATTTAGATTTATGTTCCTCCGATGGTTTAACACTGACTAACAAATCACATGTTATATTAGTCTTTATGTTCATATGAATGGTGTGGTTCAGGCTGTTTCTCACCTGGATTCCAGAGGTGGTGAAGTAGGGGATCTCAAACTTCACACTGATGGGAGGCTTTCCTTCTTTGTCCTCTGCTTCCACACTTGGCAGACCAAAGTGGGCTCTCATTAGGTATTCTTTACCACCCTGAAATATACAAATGCATGAATTAAAAAAAAAAAAAAGGTATATTTACTGGGATTACAGCAATAATATTCAGCAAAGATACTGATCATCCTAATGTAGGCATACTTCATTTAATACTTTATATTTACCACATATAATCTAGATACTATGAAGTAGCATTACATATGAAGTAGCATTGTGATTCATCCTTTGATTTGTAAATTAAAAACTTATTCGTAGATTTGAGGTACAGGGAAGGACTTGATGGACCAGACTATCTCGCTGTTCTCAGGGATCCACTTGACACTCCCCACAGTGGTCTTAAACTTAGGTGAATCTGCATCAGTGGGCACTGGGATGTGGATCTCAACATTGTTAGCTGTAGACCTCCTCTTGAACTGACTCTTAGCCTGTTGGGATGAAGCATGAGGCACAGGGGTCATAGTTAATTATGTCTGTTACACAATGTGAGAGACACAGTATGTTGTGTAGGTTACTGTGGTCTTGTTATATGACGTAGATCTGGTGACGTACCTTGATCATGTACTCGATTCTGCTGTGTGAGTGTTTCTCTATGACTGACTCGATCCAGATCAGAGGTTTAACCTGAACATATGAAACATAAAGGTACAAAAATGTTATACAATGCAGTGACACTGTTATTTAGTTATTAGTAGAGTACCCTTCAAAAACAGTATTTTAAATATGAAAGTACATTTTTCCTGATTTGGATGTTGAAACCTTTCTAAACACTCAAATTATAACTAGGGGTGGAAAACATTGGCCAGGGAGTTACAAATGAGTGACGAAGAATAGCAAACGTCAGGTCACCAAATGGAACATGTTCTGAACCATTAACTAATGATGAACTTCATGAAAAAAAATCTAACTGAAATGTTCTGACGGTCTTGTTTATGTATTATCCTAACCATTAGTACAAATCTATACGCACATATTAGGATGTATTCCATAAACACAAGCTCTGGAAGTCAGACTTATTGTTGTTATTCACAGAGGTGGATCCTTAATGACTGTGTTGACTTAAAGTTACTTGTAGCTCTGACTACAGGCTGGAATGTCAACTTTGAACACAACAGATTCTAGTCAGATTATGAGAAAGGAGTGATATTTTGCTTTTTTAAATGGATTTATGCATTTTAAATCATTTCCCTGTGGTCTACATAAACTGTAAATGTTCTGCTTGGGTCTGAATTCTTCATTAATTCAACTTCACAGGTTCATCTTCAACCCTATTTCTGAGTAATGACACCAGAAAGGTTGTTTGGAGTGCTGGCCCTTTAAATGCAAATGAACATTTTAGGTAATCAACTCAAAGTTTGGACATATTTTTCAGTTTTTACTACAACTGCTGCTGCTCACAAAAAATTATCTTGTACTCAGAGAAATGTTCATCAGAAATCTTGACCTTACATGTGCAAATGATGATTTCTTTCGGCTTTTTCCCTTTTCGGGGTCGTCACAGTGAATCACCTTCGCATGTTTATTTGGCAGAGATTTTTATGTCGGATGCCCTTCCTGACACAACCGGGCATGGGACTGGCACAATGGGGCTTATGCCCCCTTGTGGCTATTGAAAACCGTATTGAAACTGAGACTTATCGTGACTAGTTATAGACGTAACAAATTAAGAAGGAATTAAAACAGGTTGTAGAAATCCACCAATTTTTGCCAGAGTGAATATAAAAATAGCTTTGCAGCACCTGGAGGGTTCAAAATCAAACTTTATGAACTATTAGGGTCCAAATACACAAATAAATGAACCAAATACTAATAAAAGTGGGTTTAGATAAATATGAACCCTTTAATTAACGAAACCCCAAATTACTCAAGTAGTGAGGTGAAGATAATGATAAATGTTACAGACACGTACAACATTTTTCTGCTGACTTACATGTGTGTTGAGCCTGTAGGACATGAGCTCAAACTCCCCGTCCGGAGGAATGAAGGAGATGGTGCGGTCATTTTCAAAACGCGAGAGACGGACACACTGATGGAACTTTACGTCTTCAAGTTCCACTGATTTACTTTTCCCTCCTGGAGACATGAGGGAATACAAGGAGACAAATAAGGTGTGGCAAATAAAACTTCATCTGTGGTTTGTTCTTCATAATTAAATCTGTGAAGTGTTGGTGGCTGCTACTCACGTCCAGTGTTCTCAAACAAAACTTTGTCATTAAGGCCCAGCCTCAGCTCCGGCATACCCGACAAGAACACTCTCATTTTGATGGAACCCACAATCTCACTGCGTAGCACGTTACCGTTGGCACTGACCTGAGGTGTGAAGACAGAGCAGTTAGAAGTGCTGGTAAATTTAACTGAACAGTCCAACTGAGACTCAACATGTTCTGGATAGTTCTAAAGCTCATATTCTCTCAAGACATTTTAACTAAATAATTAATTTTAGTGGTAAATATTCAGTTAGTCTAATAAACCTCTGCTGGTGTGAGGATATGATAATCAAGACACAAACAATAAACAGCATAGATATGTTAGAAGTCACACAGCGTCTTCATCACTTAGTTGGTCTGATGATGATCCTTCTGTCAGCCGTACAAAAGAAGTCACCCTTCCATTCTGAAGCTAAATAGGGGAATAGTAAATATACTAAACTTCACTGAAAAAAATCCTCCACCCTATTGCAATGTTTTTAAAAATTACAAATATATCACTTTTCTTATAATATCACAATATATTAATGCACCATGATCCTAATATCTCACCAAGCTCTTTCTAATATAGAGCTCTACTCACCAGCAGGTTGACAGACTCAATCACATCTAAGAACACTTCATTCTTCCTGTATTTGATGCCCTCTGACCTCCAGGACACAGCATTAGTGACAGTGGCAGGAGGTCGTGGGGCCCCCGTGTCCAACTTATGGCCCTCCTGAGTGATGTATCTGCCACAGTGGAGAGAAGTTTATATAAACCGACAGAAGTACAAAGAACACAGAAGAATACTGAACCTCTTCAGAGTCACAGCTTCTTACTCTTGTAGAATCTTGCTGTCTGTGGTCTGAGGGTAACCGAAGTCCATCAGTTCATCCAGCAGCTCATAGATGATGACAAAGTTGTCCCTGATGCTCTCCTCCTCCAGTTCTTTGAAGTACTCTGAGAAAACCTGAGGACACCACAGACACAGTGTGAGGGTTAGCAACAGAACAGACTGCCTCGTAAACCTACAGATCCACTTAGACTGACAATTATTACTAATATTAATTTAATATCATATCATAACTACCAACATAGAGCTTAGGTTTTTACTGTCATTTCTGTGTATTAGCAATCTATCTTCCATAATTTTGGGCAAACTATCATAATACTATGATAAAGGTATTAATTATTAATGTATTTTTAAAAAATCATATCTGATTCAAAGGTGATTAGATTTCATACTAATTTACTACATATATATGCATAATATTAAGATCTAGAGCAACACAAAGTCTAAGCTTGAAAGACGAGGGGAAATGACAAGGTCACATTAACCCCTAAAGACCCAAACATCCACCACGTACCAAAACCATCTAAGAGGTTTAATAACTTCTGATCCACTATGCCCATCTATACATGTAAATAATGCAATTAAATACAGCTTGTCATCTTTTCAGGGTCATCAGATTTGACACATTTGGATATTCAGAGGCTCCATAGTTACCATGGAAACACTATCACCTTCTACAACATTGATTCACCAGTCAAACCCATGGAGTTGGATCAATGACAGTGGATGGATACACTGGGTTTATGTTCAATTAATGATAGATTTACTGGGGGAAAAAAGTAGCTTTTTCTTTAGTTTTTCTCTGTTTTTTATAATAATAATAATACTTAACTTTACTGTGAGGTTTTATGACCATCTACATGATTAGTCAATCACATGTAGGAAAATACCAGATTTTTACTGAAACAACATAAAATACAGAAGATAATATGACAATGAATGGTAATAAATCAATTAAAGAAGGTAAAATATAGAGAAACATTAATTTAGGAACTGACATAGAAGTAACAGTGGGTCCTTATGGGTTAAACACTTAACAGAGAATGTAGACCCATGGTTCTTAAGTGGTCTCACTTCAGGACCTGCTTTTGCCCAAGGTCATTAAAATGCAACTCCCTTTTACAGAACTTGAATCAAGAAAGTTAGAGCATGTTACATAAAAATAATAATGATAATAGTAAAACACATTTATTAAAACTGATTGTATTGGATACTTTAAATTACATTCCTTACTCATACCAGGGGTCATATTTACTCCACATCTGCTCAAAGTAAAAATCCAATATCAGATAACTCTCCTTGGGACAACGCCCCCACTCCCACCCCCCAGAGCAAATCTAAAACCCACTTTTGGGCTTCAACCCACTAGTTGAGAAGAATAGAGCGGTATACAGACAACAGCGTACCTGGATGATTTTATAGAGAAAAGAAAAAACCAGGGACACACAGGCGTTCTTTTTCGATGTTGCAACGACTGATAAGACCCAGGTTAAAGTGAATAAAAACAATGTGAATTTAGTAGAAAATTAAAGCCGCTTGTTTGAGTGCTACAGCAAAATAACTAGAAGAAGCAACAACATTTTTTGAATAAATAAATAAAACCATTCTCTGCATTGTAGACTCTGTTGGACTGCATTTTTCCAGTTTTCAGTGTAAGATGTGTACATGTGGTTGCAGAATACTTCAGGACGTCTGAAGGATACGGTACAGGTTATTGTGTTTGATCCACATAAAGCGTACTCCTCCATGGGCCAGGATGGGAGACAGGTTTCCCTCCTCCTCTTTATCCATCAGGATGGGCATGAAATGTTCAATCTCTGACATGTCCACATCTCCGCGGTAGTTCCTGCAGATCAGCACCTTAAAGAGACGAAGCACAGTGGGCCTGCTTTTACTGCTGTGATGTTGAGCGCCGACACTGACTAAGTGTGACGGAAATCTAAGAATTTTTTTTTTATATATATATATATATATATAAACCCCTTAAAAAGAGGGAGGCAAAAACAGACAAAATAAATTAGGTAAGGATTTTAAAATAATTGGGAAAAAAGACAAAGGAGAAAATTACATTACTAAAAAAGTTACTGCCACTCACTCTCAGAAATTATTTAAAAATGATTATTATTTAATGGAGTACAGTGTTATTACTAAAAGCTATGAAATAAAAACTATCATATGTAGAAGGGGACAGAAAAAACTAAGAAAAAGATTACAATTCATCAGGTTCATAGTCAGGGGTTAAGACAGTTGCATTTTTAAAATGTGAAATGAAAGGATGACACTTCTTAATAAAACAATCATTGCTTCCTCTTAATGCATACTACTTTTTCCTGGTTTAAAATGTACATGTGTAATAATATGAGGAAAGAAAGTGGGCAGATCTGGTAATGAGCCACTCGAGCTCATATGTCCTGTAAACAAAATATTGTGCTCTGACAGTAAAAAGATAAGTCCAGTGTTTAGACGAATGTTTGAGCTGTTCATACTGTTGGAAAAGGCTGTCTGTGCTGGTGTGTGACCTGTTTTTTTTTATTCACCCTTGGTACCTTTTTCATATCATGATAATGTATGTGACATTATCATTTCTTGTTGCTGAATATCATCTAACTTCATTTCGTAAGAAGTTTTTTAGAAACAAAAGTAAATTCTCCCTAGGATAGTTTTGCTGCTTTTCATCTTTTTCCAGTGTAAACTACTTCTTAGTTTCAACACTTTTTCTCCTACACTGAATACTGAATTGACACTACTCAGACAGGTTCAGAAAGTGACTTATTCCTATTGTTATCAGGCTTGTAAATAACACAGTGACATTTGGAATTGCTGTGATCAGATAACTGATGTTGGTTGCTGTTGTATGTATATTTATTTATTTAATGCTGGTCATACATCAAATTGCCCCTTTGCAATAATAAAGATACTTTGAACCACTTGACATTTTAGTATGATTTAAGTAGTTCAACACGGATAAACGTGATGGTAGTGGTCTGTATCACATTCCTCTCCTTGAAATGGTTCTATATGAGAGCTGCATGTGTATGATTTAATGAGCCCTTAGGCTGATCAGCCATAATATTAAGACCACTGGTAAAGTGGTAATAATGTAGATTATTTCATTACAATGGTACCTGTCATTGTGTGGATGTTTAAAGCAGCAAGTGAACATTTAGTCATCAAAGTCTATGTGTTGGATGGAACAAAAAGTGGGCACCATAATCTGAGCATCTTTAACAAGGGACAAATGATGAGGGTGCTAGTTGGGTCACAGTACCTCCAAAACAGCAGGTCTTATTTGGTGTTAATAGTAACTATAGTATATATAGTATAGTGATAGTAACTACCCTACTAAAAGTGGTTCAACAAAAGACAAATCAATCTAAAGCCATTTGAGCATCTGTGGGATGTGTTAGACAAACAAGTCCAATTCATGGAGGTTCCACATCAGAGCTTGTATGACTTATGGATCTGACACTAACATCTTAATACCACACATCAGGACATTGTAGAGGTCGTGTTGAATCCATGGCTCAAGTCAGATCTGTTTTGGCAGCAAAACTGGGATCTATACATTATTACAAGGATAGTAATGTTGTTATCTTCTACAGATACTCAAATGAGTTGAGGTCTGCTTGTGCTATGGTGGGTGCTAACTACTGTAGATCACAAAATACCCAACAGCACCAGCAGTTTTGGAGATGCTCTGACCCAGTTATTTGATCCTTTTGCCTGTTTCCAACACATTATCTTTGAGGATTAATTGTTCAGAAGATACCTAATATCTCCCACCCACTCAGAAGTGGGAATTTTAATGAAAGAATCATCATTAGCACTACTTCACCTGTCACTGGTCATAATGTTATAGCTGAACACAGTAATTCACTTGAAATTTAACACATAGGGTAAAAGTCTATGTGTGGTCATTAGAATATCAGTGATGGATGTGCAGGGTGGTGTAGCATCACTAGTCCAGCTGCGAACATCTGGACAGGTGTCAGTCTGTAAATAGTTGACCTATCAATTATTCTATATTTTTTTCATTATTTTTTTATTTGACAGTGGCTAACACCGCCCTCATACCGCTGTGAAAACTCAAATTATTCTTTCAGATGTCCGTCTGTCTGTCTGTGCCTTACCTTCCCCTTCAGGTCCAGCACGTACACCGCGCTGGCCGACATGTTCAACCCGGTACGTTCTGGTTCAGGGTTACCGACACGGTCCTCACAACGGAGACTTGTAACGGTACAGGCAGCATCCACCTGGGACAGCCAGACGATGCACCTGTGCTGTTTGCATTAAAACAGGAAGACGGCCTCTACACTTCCGGCACCGATGGTAGAACTTCCGGTCTTCACAATAAAAGCATGGGACATAATAAATAAATAATAAAAAAATCAATTAGTCCAAAAATGTGTGTGTATATATATATAATTTTGAGGTCTTTGTATGATTTGCACTGTAAAATCACTTCTACAACTCTGCTTTTATTAAATATGTAGAACAACGACACATTTGTGAGTCAGAGTTCTGTTTATTTTGCTTCGTTATATAATGTCAGGAGGGAAAAGCAACTGTTTCAAACGCACAGCTTGATATTTTGTGGTTTTATTTAAACACTACAACTATAAGTTACATTTTTCCAGACATCACATTAAGAAATGTCACAATAATCAGAAAAGCTGATAACCAATAGAGCCACCACACTGCCTAAAACTTTAAGAGTCAGTTCACTCAACTGGGGGGGGGGGAAATGTGGTTTCTGGCCATGTACAGTATTGTAGCATAAAATCTGAGATCTGCACCTACACTTATCACTGGAATCGTTTATTCAGTAGAAAATTGTCACAGAGTGTGTAATGTAGGTAATTCAAAAGAACACAGACAAGTTACAAGACAGTCTTATAGTTTTATAAAGAACATTTTTTTTCTCTCTGCAAATAAACACAAGCATTTTTAAAGCAAACATAACAAGGTTCAAAGACATTTTTAATGATTTGGGTGAACTGACCCTTACCAAAAATAATGGAGAATAATGAAGATAACTGTAAAAATAATTCAGTGGGGGGAAAATTCACATATTTCCTTTCTTCTTACATGTTAAGATAAATCAGATTACCTACCAACTTATACTAAAATTTCACTTCTGTTTTCAGTTATTCCACATTTATTCCATTCCACAAACCCAAATGTTGAGGCACAGATTATGTCAGCCATTTTACATTAAAAAAAAAAAAGAAGAAGTAAAAAAAAAAATTTTGTAAAAAATCAGTGAGTGAGTGCTGTGCACCTCGGTCGTCTTCCACTGTCCCTGCAGAGACCGCCCCATTCACACAGCCGGAGAGAGTTAGTGCTGACTGCTCTGTCTAAAATGCTCATGCCTTTCTCCTCATCCACACTACAATCTGTCACAGGACGCCCTGGTGTGGTGGACTCATCTGTGAAATGAGGATTTGTGAGCTGACTTGAATCCCATTCTTCTGGATGGGACTCAGTCACAGTGATCAAATTGATGGTTGAGGTGGCAGCATGGCAGAGGAGGGGAGGAGGACGGGACCAGATGGCGGCATCAGTCAGTGGAAGGGGCCTCCTGAGGTTCCCGATTCACTGCAACAACAAGGAAGCATAGACTAAGAACTACAATGCAAGTGCTTTCATCATTTTCATCTATGGATTTTAATAGTTGTTTTTGTTTTGGTTCCCTCTTTTAGAATAAACTAACTATACACACACTAAATTGCACATTCTAATTACTGTTTTTCTACCCATTGTTTACTCTTGTATAAGAAACGTCTTTTTGTCATCTTTCTATTAATAAAGAAACTTTGGTCGTAGGAGTGTTTCTGTTCCGTTCCCTTTGAAAGTTAGATCTATTCTACATCACTATTAAATATGTATAATAACAGTGATTCTTTAAATGACATTATCTTCCTGTGTCACATCAGTAGTCTGAATCACCCACAGGGCATTCCATACCATCTCCTCAGAACTTCTGAACTTTTTCCAGATCACATAGCAGATTTCCATGAAAAAATTCAGGACAATGTTGCAAAAACTTCTCATAAGTTCATAGGTTTGTACAAAATAATAATGCTCTACCCCAAATACTTCCTCTAGTTCAGATATTTGAAAAGTTTGGATCCAAGAAAAGTATTTCATCATTAGTATACATATTCTAAACCTCATCATTGCTTAAAATCACCAATGATTTTCAAAGTTACAATGATCTGATCAATGTCTGGGCTTATTTTTCTATTCTATTCTATTCTATTCTATTCTATTCTATTCTATATTATCTCAGTGCACTACCATAGTAAATGTCCAAATTTAACACATGAGTAAACTATGATTCTAAACAAATATAAGGAATATAAAATGTAATACGGGCTAAAGTCAGGAATGGAAAGTGGAATTTAGTAAATAAAGGAATTTTACTGTGTACCTTCTTCTCTGGCCTTCATTCGGGCAACAAAGTTATAACTCTTGTTCCTGCGGTAGTTCTCATATGGGTCATCCAGTGATACCCCCACACCTTTATACTGGTCCCACTTATCCCTGACATCACCGCCCTTGATGGGGTCTTGAATGCCTTGTTCTTTGGCCCCCAGACCTCCTGAACCACTCCAGCCTACAGCAGACAGCATGAAAGAAGAAAAAAAAACAGTAGTTAACTCCCAAAGAACTTTTAATGTTATTAAAAATTGTATATCAAGATTAAAAAAACAAAGAACGTACCCATCTTCATGAGCAGCTGATGCCCCTTGTTCTCTTCCCCTAACCTGGTGTCTGTAGACAATTTGGGAGGAGGGCCACCCAGGACTGATGTAGAGCTGTAGAGGGACAAGTGCAAAAGATCAAATAAAATGCAATACATGAGAATAAACATTTGTCACTCAGCAACAGACAGGAACACTTACGGAGGGGAAGAGCTCCTGGATTTCACTGCCCGGCGCCGTTTGCTGGGGGAACGGGATCGGGATCGGGATCTGGAGCGAGAGCGACTGCGGGATGACCTAGATCTACTCCTGGATCTAAAAAGAAAAAAATGTTGGAATAAGTTCTTTGATTTAAACCACAAAGCCAGTAAACCTTGTCATACAACACCACATCAAAAATCTGATCAATTCAAAGGCTTTTATTAACATTAAACACCTGCTACTTTCATGAACCATACAATGAAGACATAACACTGGACATCAGGACCAGAAATACCACACATGCTTAGGTTGGTGAAACTGTGCAGGGATGAGTAATTATCTCGTTAACCTCAGGTGAGAAAACTAGGCTAATAAGGTCGCTGTAACAACTTAGTTGTAGTCAGATACAGTTATCTATATAAAACAAAAAGTATCCTGAGAAGAATTGACACTTAAAAATGTGAATGGGTCCAGCTTCAACCAGCCATGTAGTGAAACAACCAATCACAGCGGAGTAGATCAACCTTGTGCTTATTCAGTTCAATAGTATAACAAGGGCCAAAAGGCACTGTTGTAATGATCAATGATATTTTGAGCCAATTTTCTCAATAACTTTAGGATCTAAATCACTTTTCTAGGAATAAGATGAGATAAGATAAGATTGGTTAAGACTTTATTTATCCCATCATGGGGAAATTTCACATAATTGTAATTAAATAATCAGAATTGTAATCGGCAGGACTACTGATGTGTACTGATGTGTTCACAGACCTGGATCTGGAGTAGGAACGGGACCGGCTGCGGGACCGTGATCGAGATGAATGGGACCGTGACCTGGAGGACTTCGAGGAGCGAGAGCTGGATCGAGATGAAGACCTGCCTCTGCTTCGAGAGCGACTCCGAGAGCGACTGCCTCCACGTGCACTGAAGAAGGGAGAAAAGCAGAGAGGATGACATCTATGACATGTCGCTTTTCCTCTAAACACCTACACTGATGACCTCATCAGTGTCATTTCTGTAGCTGCTCTCTCTCTCTCTACATAGTTCTGTGCATTTTTATTGCTTTAACTGTAATGGGTTCATTTCCCATCTATTAATACATTATCTAATGAATCTTGTTTGATATTATTGGAAACGTCAAAGAAAACTTGAAACACACTAAACTTGTTTTGTAAGTCAAACCACATACCTTTGATCCAAAGTTCAATAATATTTTTATTTTTTTTGCCCAAACACAGGCTGATATAAGACATAAGAGGGTAAAGTGAATGAAAGGTTAAGAAATAAAGCTCCAGAGGTAGATCTGCTCACCTGTTACGCTTCTCTTGACCCTTTTTCCTCCGGGCTCTCATCTTGGCCCTGAAGAACTCATACAGGCCGTTCTGCTCCCACCCTTCACTGAAGGAGGAACAAACAACATCCAGTTTTAAACCCTGTCAAGAGCTTTCATGCACTGGTTGCTGTGGCTTTACACATCTGAAATGCAATGAGGAGGTGTCCATTCTAACTACTTATAATGACAGATCTTTAAGATTTTAAACACTACAAATGTTAGTTAGCCTAAAGGCAGAAATACTAAACTCATAAAATTTTAAGTTGTGGTTTTTTGTAGCAACTAGTTGTTATATTTGAAACCACTCAATGCAATAACTTGACGACAAATTTAAAAAAAAATTTTTTTAGAACTATTGCTCCTGTCAAGTGAGTCAAGGTGAATCTACCTGTTTCTGGGCCGATCGTGGGAAGGAGGGCTGTAGAAAGCTTCCACAGCAGCTAGCAGCCGATCACTAGGTGGCATAGGAGGAGGCAGGCGGATGTCTTTAGGGTCCAAAGGCTTATAATCACAGTCCTCCAGCTGGGAAACACAGCACACAAAAAGGATCATGAGATTCAGAGTATGAGTGCATTTGGTTCTAATGCGCTTCAAACTGTTTATTTACTTTGACCAGTGGTGCCATAAGACCAGCTGGGAGATCAAAATATGGGACGTTGGGTACAAGGCTCGGGTCATCCTGGACCGGGTGCTGTCGATGGCGCATGTGTGGTGAATGGCCATTGAAGCCGTGAGGGGGTGGTCCAAACTCTGGATGCTGGCCTCCACCCCAAGGAGGGTGTTCACCCCCCATACCCGGAGGAGGGAGCCTCTGATTAGGATGGTGGTGAGGAGGAGGACCTGGCATGTCTAAAGAGCAGGGGGGTCATTAAGAGCAAACTTATTGACAAAGTATTGAAAACTGAAGTACTTGCAAGACATGACAAAAAGTACCTCTTATTCAGAAGGATTATGCTTAAAGTAAAGGAACTGACTTTCTTTACCTCTGCGTTCACCTCCCGGGAAATCTCCCTGAGGGTAATCGAATCGATGTGGGGTGTAGGGTGGCCTGTCGTAGTGATGTCTTGGAGGAAAGTCATCTTGCATAAAGCGTGGAGGGAAACGTCCAAAATTATGTGGTGGCGGGGGAGGCTGGTTAAATGGGGGAGGCTGCTGGTGAGGAGGGAAGGGTCCTCTGAAATGGGGTGGTCTCTGTAATAATGCACATTAGACATATTACATGTCAAACTGTGAGAGAAACTGAGGGAACAAGAAAACAAGAATTTCAAGAAATCATTTCAAAAGCAATAAAGCCACATATATCGGACACATGCCTGCATGCGTGGAGGAAACGGGGGCTCCCTCTGGCCCCAGGGGGGCTGGTCAGGCTGGTTTCCCCACGGTGGCTGCTGGTCATAAGAGTTCCATGATGGGGGACCTGGATCAGAACCACCAGGCCCACTCCATGGGCCTCCTTCCCTGGGTGGACCACCGCTCCAGTTCCCTGGATCCCTTTGGTCATTCCACATCCCCTCATGGCTGTTCCAAGGAGGACAAGGAGGGGGTGGCTGGTTTGGGTCAAAAGGAGGCTGGAGATAAAAAAAAAAAAAAAGTAAGTTATAAAAAAAAAAAAAATGTGAGAGTAGTCTCATCAATTTGTGTTTTGCATGTATATTTCAGTGCCAATAGTATCAGATTAGAGAAAACATTCCCAACAATAGCAAAGAATTGATGGTAGTCATAAACAGTTGGCATGGAAGATGTTTATCTAGCACAAACTCACTAATCTGCAGATTGTCTCATGTTACCCAAAATACAGACTCTGGATCAGTAAATAACTTCATTATGTCGGTCTAGGTGCTTTATATCAATATTTGATCAGATGTGTCCTAATCCAAATAACAACTAGTCCCCCATAGTCCATGCACAAAGAGCTCATTGACTTTTACCGGTTGGTTGGGGTTCCAGGGGCCCATGTGCTGGGGGTCATACCACGCAGGCTTGTTGGGGGGGATATCCGATGGTCCACTGGGGTTACTGGGATCCTGTGGTCTGGATGGGGCTCCATCAAACTCTCCTGGAGGAGGGCCTGGCATTGCAGGTTTGACATCTCCTGCATTCGACACAAAATGAATGAACAGATGTGAACCAACGCAGAGAATTAAAGCACTTCTATGAGGTAAAGAGACATTTCTTTTGTAATGGTATAATTTGTCATATTTATAAATTCAAAGAAGAGCCACAATTATCAACAGATTGCAAAAAATTGAGTTTTGATGTGTTAAAGATTGAACTCTTTTTCATATTTCAGAGACACATACATCAGCATGATAACCAGTGAGCACCAGACCATCCTTAAGAGAGTAGAGTGAGTCTATACTTTCTGGTAAAAGGCCTTTCCTGTGTTGATATAAAGAGGTGATTTTTGTATCTCACAAAATATGAATATCTAAAAGTGTTTCATGAGCAGCAAAGGCCAAAACATCCTCCTTGGAAACTGAAGAAAAGCTCTTATTAAACTTATTTCTGATTTCTGTTAAGTAACCACCAAGCTGATTTTATGTTACAAAGCCTGACTTTACATGTTACGCCTACATATAACCCTGTGATATAAGATATAACAATGTATTATCTTCTTCCTTCAGTCTGTTCCCATTTTGGAAGTGTTAAATCTGCCTTTTCACCTGCTTGTGTGGTCATTGGAGGGGCCTTTTCAGGTTCAGCAGGAGTAGCCAGTTGTGCTACTGGAGCAGCCTGCGGTGGTGGCTGCTGCTGTTTCAGACTGGACACAAATTCATCATGCTGGGTTTTCAAAGACTGGATCTGTTGCTGGAAAGCGAGCTGGATCGGCTGAACCACAGCAGCATACTCTGTGATCAGAGAAGCCTGACAGAGAGGAATGTCAGATTTCCACATAAGTCTCAAATAATAAAAAAAAAAAAAACAGGATTCATACACATTTTTCAAAGTCAAATTCAAGTACTTTTAAGGCTCATTTTCAATTTTTTTCAGCGCAGCACCTTATTACTGCATAAAAATACTTATCTACATAAATACATATATTCATTTTTTCACTTAGCACAATGATGTAAATTGTATTATTCTATAAACATCTAAAATTATAATAGCAAAAAAATGTAGAAATTAAAAAACACAAAGTTTTATGCAAAAACAGGGAAGCCACTTGGTGTTGATACATACTCCCATCAAGACAAAGATTAAAATAAAAATGTACCCGCAATTTATTTATATATTTATTTTTTTCAAAATGTACCATCTCTGTAAGTAGCTTTGGCTGAACCACTAACCTGGCAGATATTTAAAATAAATAAATCGCAGATCTATAATTGCAGGTACTTTCAAGGACTTCAAATAAAATGCAAGCACTCTTCAGCCCTTGAAAACACAACATTGAAATTCAAGCATTTTCAAGGATTTCAAGCACCCCTGACAACCCATAAAAAAAAGGTCATTTTATTGGTAAATCACCTGGTACTGGCCAAGTCCTAGAGCTGGATTCTGCAGCTGCTGAATGGTCTCCTCATCGAAGTACCCATTTTTCTCCCAAAGCTGCAACAACTGCAGTGGCATAGAAATGAGGACAAAAATACATTATATGTGTGAAATAGTATTAAATTTGTGAAACAAAAAAATTCCATCAGTTGAAAAAATTATTCTAAACCCTCATTAGTATGTGTGGAACTTACCCTGGTAATTTTCTGCTGCTTCTCCTCTTCTACTGCCAGGAAGCTGGTGCAGTAGATGGGAACCACAACTTTCTGCAGTGAAGCCAACAAATCTTTCTGCTGCTTCCGCTGGCTTGGGAGACACATTACAACACAGAGCATGTTACAAAACAAATAAAACAGCAAAATGCATCAATTCTTCTAGGGGTGAGTAATAAATTAACTAAATCTTCTATCACAGCATATGTCAGTGTCAGGAAATTGTATTTTTTTCCTCTGAGATTTCAGTTTTGAAGTTGCATAATATGATCGGATTGATTATTTGATTGATTGATTGATTTTCTTCTTTATTTGGAATGCATACGGACAATTCCTGCTCAAAACAATCACAACCTGTATCATAAACTCAATATTTTTGTGTTGCCTTAATACAATTACTCTGCTTACATCCTTGCCATGGGAAATAATACAATGTATTGCCTCAAAAAATAAATGAAAGCAGAATGTGATTTTTTTTTCTCTAATCACATGTTTTATCATATTGCACAACCCTATATTCCCCCTTTAGTGAAATCAAGTCAGTACAAACCTGCAACCAGTCCAAGTGAGTCATACAGTAGCACCCTTAGTCAACTTGTTAAAGTTTACACCACTGCAACTACTCACCATTTTACTTAACACCTTTAAAAGTCTATAAATATAAGAAAATGCAAAAATCCCAAATTCTAAAACATGAATGATGAATGATGAATTATATATTGGTTCAGTCATGATTTGAACAGAACATCAATGCATCTCTAATGACACCACAGCAAGTAATGCGGGTTAGTTTCATCACCTATCAACTTTTTTTGTTTCCATGCATTTTGATGCATTACCACATTGTTCTTTTAGTAGTAAAAAAAAAAAAAAAAAAAATCCAATGGTTGATATAAACACAAAGAAAAATCCACTTAAGATAAATATTTTCTTCATAAGCTGAGGCTTTGGGCATTCAGTATGTTTGATAGTGTTCAGGGCAGAGGGCTGTCTCACCTGAATAATTTACAGTTTACTGAATCATATCATTCAAACTCTGTAGTTCTTAATGCTCCAATGTCAAAGAAACTTGATTAACATGGAGTCAAAACAAGGTAATTCAGCTGTTATGGGTTTATGTATGTATTTTAGTGTGCATACCAGTGATGGAGAACGTCATTGGTTAAATAGATGAGATGCAGCCGAAGCTCAAAATGTGCACCATCAGCAGTGATGCGATTGCGAAGATGTGATGTCATAAGCTCACAATGCTGTGGAGTCTTGGCGTTGTTGAACATCCAGTTTTTACCAGCCTGAAAGGACGAAAAACATCTGGTGAAAAACATACTTCCTAACAACTTTACAGTCATATTTTCTTAGTTGATGCGCAAAAGCTTGGATGTAAATCACTGTGTCGTGCATACAGAGATGGCATCCTTGGTGCAGGTGTCTATGATCGGCTGCAGCAGGTTGTCGAACTCTGTGATGTCCAGCTGAGTCTCCAGCAGCAGCTTCTGGGTCTGTTGCTCAATGGCCAGAGAAATGGCTGCACTGACTTGTTCCTAAATAAACATAATGGGAAACTTTATTATCCATTTTCCAGCATCTGCAAAATTATTTTAACCAGGCTTAACAGACAGTGCATGTAATAGTTTAAGAGCTAAAGCCTCAGTCTAGAAATTGCCATAATCCCTGGATGGATGATGGTGTCTATTCCAAATGTTTTCATTTCTCCACACATCTGTTTTTTGCTGTACCTGTCTGAGCGAGTGCAGATGCTGCTCTTGCTGCTGCAGATTCCAAAGGCTCTGCTGGATGAGCTCGTCAATGGAGGGCGCTGCAGGTGGGGGAATGGGAGGCGGAGCCATGATGGGGATTGGTGGAGGAGGGATATCAACCAAATCTTTTGCGCCGGGGTTGTAGAGGTCTGGAAAATCAGAAACACAAAACATCTAAATTGTCAACATTTAATGAAGATTTAGATTAAGTGAAATTTTGGGATAATCAAGTTTCATTCACACAATGATTTCATCAAAGAGGCCTCAGAAGGTGAAATAAGATGTAAATAGTTGACATACAGCAGGCAGATGGAAACTTCCAGAAACAAAACAGAAGAGCAAACAAAATTTAAAGGACATGCAACCAGTATTAATCACTGTCCTCTGAACTCCCAGAATGCTAAAAAGAGGAAGCACAGTACCTGAAAACATCATGATGTTCAGGACCACCAAAGTGTCAAAACAGTGAACAGAAACATCTGAATTACTCAGCTACAGCAGGGCTGCATGAATGTAGGTGTTAACTTAGGATGCTATGAGTTTGATTCATTATGATATGGATGGTAGATGTTGTCAGAAATCATAGAAAGAACATGAAAATTGAGAATATAGACAGCAAATATTTAAATATTTGTCTTGATATTATAGAATATCCATATTCTTTCTATAAATCTTTATATCATAGTTTATATAGTTTATATAGTCTATGTACTATTTCAGGCACTAAACTATCTCAATTCATTTCCAATTCTACCTGAAACAGATATTTAGACAAAAGCATCCTAAACCCAAATGGGCCTTTTGTTGAGATCATGCAGGCCTTACACTGTAGCGAAACACTCCAGAGACAGGCAAATTAAATGGTAAAATTCACCAATCCCTTCCTTCTGTTCCACCAATGAAACCTGGTAGTTTCATGAAGGAGGGGTAAACATATTTTTATAAATCCCATCCATGAGGTAATATGCCTGAAATGTCAGGCAAAAACAACAATACAGATTCAACTCAAAAAAGGAAATCATACTAAAATGAAAAATGCAACAGAAAACAAGCCAAAGCTCTGTCAAACACATGTGAGATAATGTCCAGCAAAAATGTGCAAAAACAAAGCGGGACCTTTCGACTGAGATTCTGAGTTCAACTAGACAAATCTGTTTCCAAATAAATACCTTCGGATTTATACTCCTCCCCATCGCGGGTAGAGGGATCTAAGTGGAGAAAAGCAAACTTTAATGCATTACAGTGGTGATGCACAACTGACAGAAGAGCTCCATGCAGTCCTGCACAGCATTTATCACCAGGGTTTTATCAATCTGACCACTACTTTTGACCAAGAGCAATAATAGCTCTGACCTACTTCTATTTTCAAAACTGACACAAACCGTACAGATGGACAGTAGGATAGCTCAGTACACATGAAACCAAAATATGTTTATGATTTGGAACCAATTGTAATCTAACATACAATGAATATAATACATTTTCTAGATCTTTAAACATAAGCAAAATCACATATATATGTCATACTTAGACTGTTAAGTGAAATTGTGAAATAAACACATTATGATTCCCAATTAAAACATACACATCAGCATACACGTTCAGTATGTCCTACTTAACTATCATTTCCCCCAAATTTTAAATCTATGAATGACCTTTTTAATTAATATTTTCAAGTGATTCAGGTGGTATGTCAACACTGTTAGAGTATACGATACTGTGGTACAAATATCAATTAAGTTATAAGCCCACCCTTGCCTTGAATGATATAGTAGCTATTTGTTTCAACTTTAAATATGATACAGATTGTATTTTGTACTCAGCTATTGTTTCAAATTGTAATTTCAACTCTGTTTCATAACGGATCTGCTCAACATGAAGAATGCAGCCTGCAACTGCACCACTGCAGTGTAACTAATGTAGAATATCACTGACATGCAATCATGAGCTACACTCTGTAATTAAAAAGTAGGCTGTACAAAAGTTTGACAGTGTTAATCTTTAGCTAGCAGCAATGTTATTTCAATACACATTTTATGATCTGAATTCTATGTCCAACCATAGCCTCTTGAGAACCCAAAAATCATTTAATGCTCCCAAATTATAAAATATTATTGTCAGCTCTGGTTTTGAGGTGGAATGTGATGTTTACATACGTTGTTGTTGCTCCATAGCAAGCTTGCACTTGTAGTAGCTGAAGTAATCTCCTCCAAAGAGGAAAGAGAACTTTGGGTTGTCCTTCTGTTTCTCCATTGTCATTTTTTCAAATTCAGGCCCATTGCGAGCAACAAACTGGGCCAGTTTGTCAATCACATTCCTCAGCTCCTGATCTGCAATGGGAGAGAAGACAGTGATGACAATTATCTTATTTTTTTAAATCCATGTGTCTCTTATAGCACAATGACTATATTATTGAACTTAAGAACTTAGTAGTTTTATGAAATTGTAAGTGTCTTGGTACTTAGAAAAATCGATGAGGTTTCTGTCCAGATTACACACTACAGTTGGGCAATATAACCAAAAAAATTAACACTCAGTGTTACGGACAGTAAGTTGTTTCCTGGCTATAAATACTACTCACATATGAGAGATTTAGTCTTCATCTAACTTCCTTCAAACAGCAATTCAAAACTAAAATACTTTCACTCTGTCTATATGACATTTATTCTAATGAGGCGTCATTAGAATAACTGCCATTAAGACACATGTGAGATATAATAATTTTTCGATCAACTAATGATTAATCCTTAAGGTGCTATATCTCTATAGTGTTGGTTGCAGGATGTGCAAGTCACAGTTAATATGTCATTGGTTGTATTCAATAAACTTACCTACAACTTGATAATAACAAAAACTTATTATACCGGGAAGCACTAACGTTACACACTTCGATGAAAATTAAAGAAACCAAACGAAAGTTGCCTTAATTTTTACACTTGAAAGTAAAACATATTGGTGTTATATTATTGCATGTTGTTGTCTCTAAATTCACGTTACTACAGAAATATAGCTAATAACATGCTAACGCTTTCTGGTAGGTTAAATACAGCGGTAATTCTCGCTGTGTTGAATAGCATGGCTGTTAGCTAACATTCAATGAATACCAAACACTGCTGCGGCGAACTGCTCACCTTCAGGCGGATTAGGAATATCCATGTTTGAATCCACTTTCAGCAAGCCCGCTGAAACTTAAACAACAGTCCAGATATCGATTAACTTGTTCTATATTTGACAAAATAGCTCATGAATTTGACAAAAAACACTGGCATCGCCACTTTAGTGTACACCGGAAGTAGTTAATGAACAGAAACTGCGCCTCGGAAAGGAGTAGTGGGGTTTGCCTACAGCGCCTCCTGTGTTCAGGCGGAGAAAAGTAACGTGAGAATTCTAGATAATGATATGATATTGACCTGTTTACAAGGTCTTTTCCAGTTCTTAAGCGTTTTTCATGGAGTTCGGTGCTATGGGAAAACATTCTTATGAGATTTTTAGCTGCTTTTCATTTCTGGGAGCTGAACATTGTTCTGTTACTTTTTAGCTATCTTTATGCTTGACATATTTTAGTGAGAAATATTTCGACACTACTTTTTTCAACACCTACCTGGTTTTTATTACATTCTGCAAAAAAAAAAGAAAACCAAACAAACAAACATGATTTTTGATTTGATGCAGTATTGTACCACAAACTTACCCAATAGTTTATAGACATGTATGCATGTGTGTGTGTGTGTGTGTGTGTGTGTGTGTGTGTGTGTACGTGTCTATGGTTTACCCAGTAGTACACCCATTATCCCAGCTTGACCTTGAATTGTCAAACATCAATATAACACCTTGGGAAAAAAAACAGGACCTTGCAGGCTTTAACATTTGTGCAAGTAGTAATTTTACACTTTACATGAAGTAATATTCTGTGGCATGCTATGAACCTAAAGCCACCATGAAATGCTGTAATTTTATTTAATTTGAAGTTAAATATTAAATAAGGAACGGAAATGTCAAGGGCAGTGGTTCCAAATAAACATTAATTTCAGATGACATTTAGGCTATATAGTGAATATTATTATGGAAAGAGGCAGAAAAGCCAGGTTGAGATTACTGCACAAAGTGAGAATTTACTGCACAAAGTGAGAATTTTATTTTCCTTGGTCAGCATATGTACAGTCAGTCGAGTTTGTATTTACAAGGCTGCAAATTAATACTGAACAAACAATAACCCAATCTATGATTTATGAAAGAGTTGCAGCATCTGAAACTGACCACAATGAAATTTGAAAGATAAAAAGTACCACAGTGCTTTAGTTTTAGCTTCAGAGATTGCCATGTCTTTTATGTGTTGTGATTGTCTCTCTCAACTCACCATATATTTTCCATTAGTCTATTTTTATTTTTAACAATTAATAGAAATTTCAGGCAACCCCATTTCAATTCCATGTGACCCCACATGGGCCCCTGACCCCAAGATTCACAAAGACTGGTCTAGGGCCTGCAGATTTGATAACCAAAAGTATTTGGAAAAAATCAAATGTATTGTTATTTGTTTACAGTTTATGTTAATACAATAACAATTTATTTCTTTCACATGAATAAACTGAGAGGAAATAAGGATTCATAAAGTTCTAAATGCAGCTCATCATTGGAAAAAAAATATGTTTAAAGAGGAACGTGATCAACAGATATAATTACAAGTATTGTCTCAAAGCAGCTGAGTCACCAGGATATATGGGATAGAATAAAATGTATAATGTAACTGCAATCTTACACAATATAAGCTGAACATATAACACATACAGTCTACAGTCTTGGTGAAACTCTTATTCTGAAAAGTTTACCTGCAAGTGACGTAAGAGGAAGTTGCGTTTCCCTTACCCAGCGTGGAGCGAGTTATCCAATGCTCAGTGGTATTATCGCCGGTTGAGGGGTCTGTGAAGGTAAATAACTTTCACCTTAACCTCTGCTCTTTTTGCTTTCGTCTGCCACACTGTCAATGTCAGAGAATTCGGTTTAATTTGTCCATATGCCATTCACATTTCACAGTTTCCTGTAGGTGTAACTTATGAGGCTAACAGTTAGCTTTAGCCAATGAGCATTTTGTAACCACAGCTGGTAGCACTAGTCTGAAACTTGAAACGTGGTTTGTAGATCTGTTATGTCACCTACACTAACGTATTTTTTCTTTTCATAATTATCAGGAGGCAGCAGCTATGAAATACACCACATTGTTAGCCAAACACACCAGCTTTAAGCAAGTTTATAATGATTAGACTTCATCAGTAGAATATCTGAAATCCAGTCATGTTTTCATGTTCCACATCCGCTGCCCCTCAATGTTATTGTCGTACAGCTAAATCATTCGTAATTATATTCTTGCAATTGATCTACTATTGATTATTAACTTCCTGCAGACATTTGTACAAAATAACAGTATTGTCAAAACAAACGGTTTTAGATGAATACTCATTGAAAATAAAGATCATTCATTCTTTCAGGAAAATTCACAATAAGCAGTGCTTGATGTATAATAGAATACAACGACATTGTAATTAATTAATGCATTGTTCATTTTTTTAAATAAGCAAATAGTTTTAGTAGGAAGCAGTAATAGACATAGAGTTTATGTTCTTGCTCCCATCAACATATGTTGACACATTTTTTAACATTACAGGTTTTTTTTTTTTTTAAGTTTAAATAAAAATGTGGTGTGCACTTTTATTTACTACATTACTTCTGCCTACATTATATCTGTTAAGTCACTGATGTACTTACTATGTTTCATTTGTGTCGGAAGTGTTCATCCTCATCTTGTGTGTCAGTATGGCTACTGTGGAACAGGTATCAGCAGTAGGACAGGTTCTGGTTGACCCAAGACTGGACCTGACCCAGCGCTTCAGAGCCTTGTTTACCCTTAGAAACCTGGGAGGTAATGTATTAAATCATTAACATATCATATATACAAGCAAACATAAATAAAAAATCTCAGAGCACAAACCAGGTATCTGTTATTTCCATTGTCACATTTGTTTCAGGTGCTGAAGCCATAGACTGGATCAGTAAAGCCTTTACGGATGAGTCTGCCCTGCTCAAGCATGAGTTGGCCTACTGTCTTGGCCAGATGCAGGACACTCGGGCCATCCCTACTCTTATTACTGTACTCAAAGACACACAACAGGAACCTATGGTCAGGCATGAAGCAGGTAAAAGCACAGTGATATAAATCAGCAAATCATTATCAGAAAGAGAACGGTTGTATGAATGTAACAGAAGAACCCTAGTTCAGTAAAAAAAAAAAATGCTAAGTAAAGTAAATGGTCTGTCTATCTACAGGAGAGGCTCTGGGAGCAATTGGTGATCCTATGGTTCTAGATCTACTCAAACAATACAGTCAGGATCCTGTCATAGAGGTAAGACTTTAATGCTGTAACTGTGAAGGAAATAGTTTTCAGTCAACTACTAAGAGAAAGTCTAAATCATATAAAAAAGAGCCATGGATTGGCTTCCCACATTTCACCTGGATAAATCAAAAAGTTGGTTATGAACGCTTTCGTTTTTAAATGTGTTAAATTCTCATATGTAGCAAATGGCTTTTACAGTATACATTTGTATTAACTACACATTGGATGATTCAGGACTTTTTACATCACATTCAACAGTTGAAATCCAACACAGTGTTTTGTAGTATAACTTGTAGCTCAGAGACAAATATTCCATTTCAGTAATAACCTTTTGACTAGGGGTGTGCCATCTAAGACATCTCAAATTTGATTACAATTCAATTAATCAACAATTATTACAATAATATTGATTATTACAATTAGAATGATTTTCAATGCATCTTTTTCCCCCATTCATGATTTTTTTCTCCGTCTGTGGTTACTTCATGCTTTTAAAAGAGGTATATTTGCCAGTATCTATAAATTCAAGTAATCAAACAAATTTACCTCCATTATCTTTTATTTGTGTCAAACCATTGAATGATCCAACATATTTTCCATCAGGGAGCCAACAGGAAAAAAGTAGTAGTAGAATATAGAGCAAAAGTTGCTCTTATTCATAAATAAAGATTTCCAGCTACCTGCAAAACATTTGTTATACTTTTCAAGAATATATATATATATATATTCTTATAGCTATGTTCTATAACAGTACATAAAAACTTCGGTGGAATGAAGTACACATTTTTTAGGAAAACAAATAATGTGTCTTTAGAAATAAATAAGACTTAATTCAATCAAAAGTGTTTTTTACAGATTTCAGAACAAGTCTAATAAAAAAACTTAATTAATTAATAAAAATAATTGCTTATTGAGTTTTTTTTTTGGCCCTCAAAAGCTCCCCAGGAACCCACTCAAACTCTGACCCTCCACACACACATGCTTCTGTCGAAAACTGTAGCAAACAGCTAATTCAATCTGATCCAACACAAATGCTAGCTTATTCAGCCATAATAAATGATATCTAAACAAAATCCTCAGTAAGCAGCATAACACCCCTACTTTTGACTCATTTAAAACTAATGATCTGTTATCGCCTGGTTCAGTAAGCTAAACATTTTTCTTTATTAGGAACCCAGATTTAGGGCTTTCACTACTTTAGTTTCACTACTTTTATTCTCGTAGTATATTTGTTTGTACACCAATGTTGTCAAACATCTTGTATAAGTTTGATATTTTGCGCAGGCACAAGATACATAGTACTAAATTTGCACTTGTGTTTTTTTGGTAACGTGTGTATTGTTCATATGACCCATATAATAGGTTGCAGAAACATGTCAGCTGGCTGTTCGTCGATTGGAGTGGCTGCAGAGTGGAGGAGAGAAACAGCTGGAGGATGGCTGCACAGATGAGAACCCATACTGCTCTGTCGACCCAGCCCCACCAGCACCGAGGAAGAGTGTGGCTGAGCTGCGGTCCAACCTGCTGGATGAGAGTTTGCCTCTGTTTGAACGCTACAGAGCCATGTTTGCTCTGCGGAACCTGGGCACTGAGGAGGCTGTGTTGGCACTGGGAGACGGTACGATTAACTATAGGCTGCTGGTTTATCTGTACTCATGAGAAACATTCATTAGTGGGATGTCATGTGGTGACTTATTTCACAACATTGTAGACGTTAAAGTTCAATGTGGCTGAAAATGTCTTTGTAGTCGCCAACTTGTTACAGACATGCCAATCATATTGAATATCATTTTATCATATCAGCAGGTCTGAGACTTGCTCATTGGACTCACCTGACAGCACTGACCATTCCATTTGTTTGATTAGTGGATGACAGATGCTTTAGTGTGTTTAGTCTTCTGAATAATTCAAACTGAGGAGATTCAATTTAGTGTTGTTCTTGTGTACTCAATACACATGTGAAGCACATATATGTTTGTGTCTGGAGGTTTTTCTTTACACTGTCATATGCTGCCATTGCCAGTTTACTTAACTATGACTGTATTAAGTGAACTTTTATAAAATGTATGTCTTTAAAATCCATGTTGCACCAATGATTTGGGTTTTGATTTACACAGAAAACCAGGAGGCTGATTTACTTGTAGTAGTACTCCTCTAACATGTTAGTGATTCATTAGCTTTCTTTTTTGTCCTTTGCAGGTCTGCAGTGTTCCAGCGCTCTGTTCCGTCATGAGATCGGTTATGTCCTGGGTCAGATGCAGCACCCAGCAGCAGTCCCAGCCCTGCGTGCAGCTCTGGAGCTGGCAGGCGAGAATCCCATGGTCCGACATGAAGCGGCCGAGGCTTTAGGTTCCATCGGCAAAGAGGAGTGTCTGGCTGTGCTTCAGCAGTTCCGTGGAGATGGGGAGCGTGTGGTGAAGGAGAGCTGTGAAGTGGCTTTGGATATGCTGGAGTATGAAAACAGTGACCAGTTCCAGTACGCAGATGGACTTGTCAGGTTACAGGGTTAAAGGTCACTCCTAAAAAGACTCCTGGGCTTTCATTTTTTATATATATTGAACAGCACACATAGGACATTAATGTCTTGTATCAGGGAAGAATGTTCAATGTCTGTGTGCTGGTCCCTGACTGCAAAATGATGACATGCAAGCATATTAAATTAAAATTACAACAAAAAACAGCAAGTTGAACCAAACAGGAGTGAACTATCGACTATCGAGCTTGGACCGTTACGTGCCTTTGTGTTCACTCAATGCATTCACATACTAAATAATGTCCTGGCTTCACCCGTTACTGCATTTCCTCAGTGGCTTAATAGTATCTGGTCTGTGCAGACTACAGCTGAGGATAAAGGTTGGCAGTTGAAATGAAAACACTCTAGTTTGCTCCCTGTTTGTAACTATTCTGAGGATTCAGTATTTTTGTCCCATCTCTGTACTACACTGTTTGAAGATGCAGAACTCGTGGACTGAAGCTGGTGGTTCTGGTGTAAGATGCACTTCAGCGTGAGCAGGACATGTAGTCAGTTTCTTTTTATTAAAGATAAGAATCCTACTACAAAGATGAAGTCATCTTTCTACTGTGGGTTTACAGTATGTTGAAGCAGCACATCCAGTAATGTGGGAAATTATTTTCTCAAAGCACTGCTGAAATATCTGCTGCATACACAGCAGTGATGTGCAGTTTTTCATAAACAGGTGGCTTTTTATAGAGAAATTTGTTTCCATAGACATGTTGCTAACCCTCGGTTTATTCATAATAGCATTGACGTAGTCCAAAAACCGGGACATTTCCACAGGAATTTTCCAGGACAGGCTACTAAAAAAGACAGTCCTGGTAAAACTAGGACAGGTGGCAAAGCTATGTAAGCAAGGCACATTTATTTGTATAGCACAATTCACTTTAAAAACAGTTAAAACAGGATCAATATATCATAAATAATAATTAAAGTAAAAGAGAATAGTGCAGATAGAACACTTTTCATTGTTTTATGCACACTTAAACAGCTTTTTGGCTTTTATCATCAGGAAGCAGAGTTGACTGGAGGAAAAAGTCATCACAATATTGTATAATTCTCATAAAAAGGCTTTTATTGTGTGGTAAAATGTGGTTGTGCTTTTATTTAGGTTTTGTTTATCACATAAATCAGATTGGTGTGCTCCTGCTGACACTGCTGTAGACACTGTACTATGATTACAAAAACAAAATTAATCTGTTCCATCGCAGTGTGGACATAAACTGTTTTGAAGAGACCTGCATTTCGAGACCTTGTAGTCACTACAAATTCAGTTTAACCATCTACATCTACACATGTGTCAAACATATGGCCCGTGGGCCAAAACTGGCCCACCAAAGGGTTTGATCTAGCCCATGGGATGAATTTATAAATGCAAAAATTACACTGACGATATTAACAGTCAGTGGTTTTAAAATCTTTTTAGATCCAGTTGCATATAATGACTAATATGATGTAAAGTAGAGAATAACCTATGAAAAATTACAACTCCAAATGTGTCTCTTTGTTTTAGTGTAAAAAAAAAAAAGGTAAAATTCTATTTAAGATAATGTTTACATTTATAAAATATCCTTTCACACACACAAACTGCACAAATGTAAAGAATCTCAATAAATATGAACAACTTGACATTTCTGAGGAGAAGTCTGTAATTTGAACAGTTTCATGTCTGTTGATAAATATTTTGTGTATTTCTTAGATTCACTGTGATCAGTGGGTTGTAGTGTACATATGTAAATGATAAACTGAGGTATAATATTGCCAAAATAGCACTTATATCTCCTAAGAAATTTCAGGTTGTTCATATTATCCTCATTTTACAGCAAACCTTATAGATGTAAACATTTAGATCATCATACTTTTTTCACTTATTTATTATTTTACTGGTCCAACCCACTTCAAATCATATTGGGCTGAAGGTGGCACATGAACTAAAATGAGTTTGACACCTGTGATGTTATAGATAATAGCCTGCCCATCTTCACAAAAAACAGAAAAGAGGAGGATGCAACTTGTATAGCTGGAAAATGCTGATGTGAAAACGTAAACATGTAAAATGTCAACAAGGCTCTGTTTCAGATTTATGACCTAAATGCTGAAATTGAGCAGATACTGATGTAAATAGCACAGTGTCTTAAAATGCAATTTATACACTGCTATAAAGTTTAACTAAACACTTGTGGATAAAATGTAATTGCACTATGGATTATGATCACCATCAACTTTTTCCCAGTGAAGAAAATTTCAAAAGCATCACAGAATGATGTCATACTGCCAAAAATGCTTAATTATACTCAACAGACCCACAACAAACATCTAGTATCTACTTGAAACCAAAATTGATCATGCATCTACATTGTAGCAGTATATTGAATCAGTTCAATTAGAGGATTTACATTCTGAAAATCAACAAAAATTTCCAAGTTGTAAAATCACAGGCTATTCCTTTGGGGACTTTTCTTGCACCAAAAATTTCAAAATGCAACCTCTTTACTTCTTGTTGTGAATTTGTTTCTACAAACAGGTATGGCTTAACCACAAATAAATCAAAGACTGTTCATTTGTACCATCCATGTCCCATCAAATCAGATATTTGATTCAAAACTTGATTTAAAACCCTATTGTCCTTGCTGGCTGTAAGGAAAGCATCATTTTAATAATCATCAGTTTACTGTCCACAGATGTGGAAATTTGTCTTTGGTCTCATGTAGGTTTTAAAAATCACAAATATAAAGAATGAATACAGAATATTTTATTACTGTGAGAACAAACAATCAAGACTCATATATGATTTAATTTTCACAATCGTGAAAACTGTTTAAAAACAGCATAGTAGTCTGAAATGTATTATTTCTTTAGCAGAAAGAGTTTGAGTCTGGATTTAAATAATGAGGTTAAGGTGCAACTTTTGATCATGTTTGGTATTCCATAATGTGGGAGCTCAGAATTTGGTGTTAAATTGACTCAGTTTTGTATGTGAGAATTGACTGTGAATGTCAGTTGTCTGCCTCCTAGTTTATGAATATATATTAGAATTGAATAAAAACATAATAAAAACATTGAATAAAAACAGTTATAGAACATTATTATTCATTAAATCATCCATTCATTCATCTTCTGAACCTCCTTCATTTTCACTAGGGTCACGGGGTCTCTTGGTGCCTATTCCAGCTACTTAACCAGTTCATCACAATATAGAGACATTCACTCTCATATTCACACCTATGGACAATTTAGTTTAACCAAATAACCTCTCAGTGCACAGACACAGGGTTTTAATCGAACATTATTATTATTATTATTATTATTATTATAACCTCTGATCATCTACTGGCAGCTGATATTTTGGCCTGCATGTCAGTGAACTACCAGAAGGGCGGTACCTTCCCCACCCATCCTACGTTTAGCATGCGCGCCAACCGGTTTGTTACCGTTACCATAGAAACTCATGAGGTTTGGTTCACACTATCGGCGTTTTCAGAGTTAGCTAGCTACTTGTGTCATTATTATTGCTACGGTATATGTTTCAACGTATTGTTGAACTGTTTTGTACTTGAATTGAGCCTGTCAAACTGTGGCGGCATGGACAGCACCGACAGAGTGCAGACTGCTGCCTCTTTCAAGGCCTATCTCATGAAAGAAAGTACAAAAACCAACCTGAACCTGTAAGTAACCTGTCTGAGTGATGCTATGCTGTGTCATTTGGCTAATACAAGGTAGTTTAGCACTAGAACCAGCTAGAACACTTTGTGTGTATTAGCTAAAAAATAATAATGAATAAAATACTAAACAAATGACTAAAATATATCATTGTTGTTTTGACAAGTTTATGATGATATATTATGATACGTTCATATGTTACTGAAATAAAGCACAAGTTAGAAAGTATGAGAAAAGCTTTCAAATAAGAAATTTTATAAGAGAAAAATCAGACCAGAGTCATATGTTTTTTTGGTCGGGGATTACTTTTTTTGTGTGTGAAAGAAACAGACATCATACTGGCCATTTGGTTATTTTTTTGTGAAATTTTTATCAATGTACAGATTCCCTCTTTTTTCTTGTAGATGTTATATGTTATACTATGCACATTCTATCCATAAATAAACAATATAGCTAAAGATAGGCAGAACTTTGCACAATATTGTATATAGAACTTTTATTTATGATACAAAATGTCTTTAAACTGAGTTTAACATACATTCATGACAAATAGTTAAAAGTGTGAATGTTGTTGTTCTCCTTGTCATACATTTAAATGACTTTCTGAATGAGAAATTATGCGATTTTCATACAGGTTTAAACCATCAAAATGCAAACATAGATATATATCTATCAGTGATGTAAATGCTATTCCTTGTCCCATATGACAATACATTATAATTTTTGGAAATTACATTTATGTATGATAATATAATAGCCCAACACTCTAATTACTTTGCCATCAAATGAAATTCCCAACAGTTCATCATTATTGTTGTTCATGTTACAGCTATGACCACCTGACGCAGGTACTAATGAAGGTGATGGATGAACGCCCACACAATGTGGTGGATGTGTTTGAGGATATAAGTCGAGATGTGAAGCGGGGTATTTTTGAAGAGAAGCAGAGCACCCTGAGGGATCTGACAGAGGCCACAGCTGTTGAACAGCTGGCTGAACAGCAGCGCCTGCTCTTCTCTCGTTTAGAAGACGCTGACCAGGAGGAAGAACTGGTACTGCATGGCAACATACAACACACACCTGAGGGATGTTGTAGCACCAAATAACAGCTTCCCGTTCTCCATTTAATAAAAGGGCTGGATTAGAGCCAGTGCCTGATCTCATACCAGTTTCAACAGTCACACTCTCTTGAACTACAGAACTTATCCCAGTGTTGTAAATTGTCTTTAATCAATAATTTTCCCCCAAGAATTGCTGATTGTTTTTTTTTTCTTGTTTGATTTTTTTCCCACATGTGTCTTAATTGTGTTGAAGAACATTTATGAGTGATATAAGTTTCAAACCTTTTTACCAGAAAGACCACCAAAAACAAAATGAAGCTAGATGAAGCTAGTCCATAAAAATAAAGTTTCACTATAGACATTGCAATCCATTATGAGATCAGAGGCCAGGAGTTTCAGGGGAAAAAAATCTGTTTGTTCCAATACATAATATATCAAATTCAGTGTGAATAACTAGAATGTTACATGTTGTAATGCGATGCTCTACTGCATCCAGTCACATTTTAATGTATGCAAACCAGCATGCTTTTCTGAAACTTCTGAAACTATTATGATGAAGATGATGCTTT
This sequence comes from Maxillicosta whitleyi, assembly GCA_029822895.1. Classification (NCBI taxonomy): domain Eukaryota; kingdom Metazoa; phylum Chordata; class Actinopteri; order Perciformes; family Neosebastidae; genus Maxillicosta; species Maxillicosta whitleyi. Next base: position 34,930 of record JAPSES010133985.1, read on the forward strand.
TTTTAAACTTTCAAATCCATGCAACAGACTAACAGACTGTGATTAATGTATGACTAAAAATGTCAAAATTCAAAGTACAATATAATGACAAAGTACTATGGTCCAATGATGCATACTGGAGCTACTGCACTCTGTAGTATTTAAGGGCAGCTGCAACACATGCTAAAGAAAACACATTTGAATACAGCAAAATGAGCCAAGGTTGTTGTGTTTTGTGTTATACAGTATAATCACAATTTTACTTAAGGTACCTTTGCAACACTTCAACTAAAATGATTCTCATAATGTAATTTTGTGTATCACTATCTTAGGTGGAAATGTTCCTTCCTAATGTAACTGAGATCGCCTTCTATCTGGAGCAGGCTGGAGTGGGCCTGGGCAGAGAGGAGATGCAGAGGATCTTCCTCGCCCTTAAACAGCTGGTTGAATCCCAGAGTCTGCAGCACTGCAGACTCTGGGGGAAAATTCTGGGAACAGAGAGCAGTTATATTGTTGCAGAAGCTGAGCACAGAGAGGGAGATGAAGAGGAAGAAGATCAGAGCATGGTAGCAGCAGCTGAGGAAGAGGAGGAAAAGGCAGAGGATGAAGAGAATGAGGTGAAGAGTCAGTGTGTTACTGAGCCAAAAGTATTGACAGTAGAGTTAGGTCTTTTTCTGTGTCATTTTGTAACGATTCCTGTTTTAATTTCTTTTGATGCAATATACACTTTTCTGACTTACACGTGTTGTCTTTATATTCAGTAAAATGCATGTTTCTGCTGTAACTTATTCCATCAGATCAATAACTGTGTCAGGCCATTTTTAATGTCAAGGATTTCACAAGTATTTCCAATTTTTTTTTAAATCAATTTTCAAGGTGCAAAATCACATTTCCTACAATTATATATGTATCTTTAACTACCACTGCTGCAGCTCTGAACAAATCTGAGACATGGTCACACATTTTTGACATCTTGCAACTCTCCAGGATGAAGATGTACACACATTTCTAGTTGCATTACTCAAAAACAACAAATTATCAGTGTTGTTTGTAATATTAAAAATGACCCTGATTTTGCACTGAATTTGAAGTATGAAAGCACGAGCTACATATTATTAATAACATCAACTTCAACTTTATTATTTGTGTCTTGAAGGGATCATGGGCTTTTAATTAAAACTGAAATGAAGTTTTCCTGTAGTTTAGTCATAGCTTACATAAAGATGAAAGAAGTGCAAGACAAGATTTAAAAAAAAAAAAAAAAAAAAAAAGAAGGAAATTTAATCCCCAGAGGCCTGTATAAATTGTTATCAAGCCCAAAGTGAAAATGTAACAGTTCTCAATTGTGGCAAAATGTGAGCAGAAGTACGTATATTATGTAGAATGTATGAACACAATGCACCCTGAATTGTGTGGGTAATTAGTTTGTTTATAAAGCTATTAGTCTACAAGTAGATTTCATGGTTTTGTTTTATTTTCAGAATGATCCACTCCCTCAGTCGACTTATAAACCCCCTCCTGTGGTGCCAAAGGAGGCCACGGGAACAGGGGCTAACAAATTTGTTTACTATGTTTGCAAAGAGCCGGGTCTTCCATGGGTAAGGCTTCCCACAGTGAGTCCTGCACAGATCAATGCTGCTCGTCAGATACGTAAATTCTTCACAGGGCGACTGGACGCCCCTGTTATCACCTATCCACCTTTTCCCGGGAATGAAGCCAATTATCTGAGAGCACAGATCGCTCGAATCTCGGCAGGCACACAGGTCAGCCCACAGGGCTTCTACCAGGCTGGAGAGGATGAAAGCAATGAAGAAGATGAAGTACCACATGACACCTATGAAGTTAATCCAGACTTTGAGGGCCTTCCAGTCTCTGAGATGGCTGAGTCTCTGTCCACCTGGGTGCATCACATCCAACACATCCTGCAGCAGGTACAAGTCTCATTCTAAAGGCACATACATATCATCGGTTGCATAAATGAGCTTATTCGATGTGTAAATTCACACCACTTTAGGGACGCTGTACCTGGGTGAACCTTGCCATGAAACAAGGGGATGACTTTAATGAGGAACCAGAGGCTGAGGACAGGGAGGAAGAGACTGATGAACCTGAACCAGAGGTTGGACCCCCACTGCTAACGCCCCTCTCCCAGGATGTAGGTCAGTCGTTGACCTGAACTTTTTCCTGCAAAACCATGGACTGTAAATGACATGGACATTGCCTCTGTTTTGACACAACTATTTTGAAGGGTAGGTGTAGCCAGGTGAATGGGGGAAACTCACTCATAGTGTTTTTTTTAGCATTGCTGGGCAAAAAAAGCTATGATTAAGTATAGATATATTTCTAGATTCGCTACTTGCCTGCGCAAATTTTTTTTTTTCTAATCACATGTATTTTCAGGCAGATATGGGGTAGATTACTTTACTGGCAGCTGTGTGACTGATCAGGTTTACTCAGAAAACATCTGAATTTAGTTATATTTTCCTAAAGGAACAACATGTAATTTACTAGAGGGTCTACATAAAGAGAATGAGACCATCATGACTCCTGAAAAAAAATTAGTCAGTGGAGCTGATATTTTTGAATGAGAGTCAGATAACAAAAACTCCAAAACATCAAAGACTGCAAACAATACAATACACAGTAAACCATTAATATACTGTATTCACTATGCAACTGAACCAGAACTGTTTATATTAATGCCAACCTTTTTCTTCGAAAGGTTAAAAAATATATTAGATGCATAGGAATATAATTAAACCAAAGCACAGCAGAGGCAAAAGATAAAATGGGGAGGGGTTAAAGGTCTGGACGATACTGCAATTACCAATATCATAAATAATATGTAATTTTCCTCCTTTGTGTAAATGTATAGTGTATAAATGTAGTCTCATTTTGTGTATATTGTTACAGGATACACATTCAGAAATCACCTCAGTGTTTAGAATATTTCTATTTTTCAGAAATTACCAACACTCCACCATGGAGCTCTAAGATGTCCTCCACTCTCACTACTCAGCATGCAGTCGCTGTGCTGCGGTCCAACCTCTGGCCTGGAGCGTACGCATATGCATGTGGAAAGTAAGTGAACAGCTTTAACACATTCGCTTGGTTTCTGTCAGTGAATGGGATCCTGCCATTAGCAAACAATCTCATGCTGTCTCTTCGTTTAGAAAGTTTGAGAACATATACATTGGATGGGGTTTGAAGTATGCAGGGGTCGGGTACAATCCACCAGTCCCACCACTGCCACAGAGAGAATATGCCAGTGGACCAGAAATCACAGAAGCTCTAGACCCAACACTGGAGGAGGAGCAGGCACTCAAAGAAGCTCTAGAGGAGCAGCAAGCTGCCGAGGAGGAGCTGGAGGACTCTGAAGATGAGGAGGATGACTGATGACTACTTTTGTTTGAGGAAGGCTCAGTTTTGCCAGTAACATCCCCTGATGTTAAATAAATGAACTGCACTCTAATATTTTCACCAGTGATTCCAAATGATCATCCATTTAGGTTTATTACTGCTGATAATAAACCCAAATACAACATCCAAACAAAGGTCTGGACCATTTTAAAATTCAGAATTTTCTTCATGAACATTTATTTTTAAAAGATTTCTTCAAACTTTTTTACAATGATAAATTTCATCTTGTTGAACTGTTATTTTAAGTATTATTTATGCTTTTCCAGATATCGTCTTAAAGACCCTAATTAAGTTAGCACAGGAATTTTAACCTGGAAAAGTAGCCTGGGGAAAAGGGTGGAGATGTTCATAAATGTATGCATTTTAAAAACACTTGTTAAAAAATAAATAATAATAATAAAAAACATACTATCAAAGTCATCTTAATTTGGTCTATTTGTTTGTGGTGGTGTTTAGTGTTGATAGTTTAAGAATTGATTAAGATGAAATTTAATGAAAATGCTTTTTTGTTATATCTCGGTGTTACAAAACACAATGTTATCAAAGGGTTGGTTGGGTAATACTACTAACTCACAAGGTCATTGTGTAATATGTGGTGGCATCTACTGGTTAGATTGCATTTTCATACTTTCTCCCTGACCTACTTGGTGGGTATTGACTAAAATCATGAAAAACACAGTTTAGATTTGATTCAAACAAAGATTTTAATGCCTTGTGTAATTTGGCAATGAACAAATGGTTACAATAGTACAAGCAGTCTGTTCCATGGTTTGAGCAACTCCACAAATATTTGAGTGTAACAACCAGACATTGTGGCACCCACACCATTTCTAAATATATAAATTGGTCATTCTAAGGTAACAAAAACACAACAGTTCTTGCTTTCTAGAGGTTATGCATAACAATAAAACAACTTTGAAAAAGATACATGTAAAAAAGGTAATGCTACAAAAATATTTCCTGAGTTGCCCTGTACTTTAGTTGCGTTTATAATTCATTCATTCATTCATTCATTCCGCAGGTCATTCCTCCCCAGAGCCATCAGATTGTACAATAGTGCTCACTGACCCCAAATGCACAGAATTTGTCATGTAAATAATGTAAATTTGTCTTGTCTTTGTCTGTTTTTTTTCTTAATGCCTACTATTTGTATATCTTTATACTGCACTTTACTGTTATACTGCTGCTGAAACTGAAAATTTCCTCTATCTATCTATCTATCTATCTATCTATCTATCTATCTATCTATCTATCTATCTATCTATCTATCTATCT